>JZKD02S0729298.1:254346-265973 GCA_000966675.3 Picea glauca | reverse complement strand
GTACTGTGTATGTGTGTGATTGTTTATTTATTACTGCTCATTATTGGATAATAATTCTACATTGATATAACATTTGAAGAAAAAGGATTATAATTACGCTATTACTGATTCACCCGCCCTCTCAGTAATCCAACATAGGGTGCACTGTGCCATCTCACCCGAGATAGTCCTAATGGGTGGCTACAATACTCATGTGTTTTCAACCTAGGATTGAGTAGGGAATCTCTGAGAATTGTATGTTGAAAGTGCTATTGTAACTTATTAACGCAACACGTTGTTATCATGATTTATGCAGAAAATATAATGACTCATTCATTTAGCTTATCAATATCTACTGAAAGAAAATAAAGACACACATGCATTCAATCAAATAACACAGATATTACTGTGGTTCACCCCCCTGGGCTACGTCCAAAAATATATGTCTCTTAGCTCTTTTATTATAGTCATTTTGTCACTACAACACCACACTCTTTATAACTCTTTGTAGTCGGGTTGAGATCTATTATGAGGTGGACTAGATCGCACCAGGCTCCTCAACCTATAATCTAACGCTCAATATATACCCTCCTTAGTCCTCTCCGGCTCAATAAATTACAAAATTAGATCATATAGTAGAATATTACATAGTCTACGCTTCCTTCTATTCATCTCTTTATATCTCTAACAACTTACTACAATAATAATCTATGTCAATAATAATGACTAGTCTCTTCTCTGAGACCTAGGTAGCTATATTTATACATTTCTAGCTCTTCAGACATTACAATACATTACCAAAACCCTAACCCTAACATCGTTAGGTCTTCCATGCATGCACGCGTGTTGTTCTTCCTTCCAACTGTTGCTTTCCTCGTGCATTCCTTCTTTCCCAAAATCGCCTTGCTTTTCACTTTGGCCTGCTTCCAACACATATTATATTGTACTTGAATATCATCGAATGATTTTGAGATGTAGATCCGTTGTTTATTGCTCGCAGATACACTTTATATAGACATTTATATGACATGGATCTGTAGTGTACTTTATTGGCAGCCATGATTAGTTCATCTCGATCATGGGTATGCCTGCCTCAGAGAGATTATTAGTTTTTTGCAGATGGAGACCTCCCAAACTCTAGTCTCGGGCTCACTCGACTTTGTGCATTCTCGCTGGTAAATATATTGTAATGTATTTCTTCCATCATTATGCATCTATTATAGCCCTAAAATTATCTACCTATGCATACATGGAATTGGCCTTTCTACTTGCATAATTTTCCAAAACACTGTTGAGGAAATCTATTTAAAAAACCATTTTTTGGAGCATTTACATGCCCTGCTGCACTACTTCCTGCATACATATGATTTCTACATGTGAGACATCCCACGTACATACGCTAGCTACATACTAAACAACCCGTGTTTACGTCCAAAATTTGCAAAAAAAAAAATGTTGCAAGAAATTCAACGGAGTTTATGGGCTATCGAGGGTTTCCCAACCAATTCACCTATTGTAGCCCATCCACAACTGAATAGCAATCATTTTGTCATATAAAAGGAGGTCTTGGGGTCCCATTCTCGCATCAAGCATTAGAACAATGGAACTATGCCCAAATCCCTTTTCCCTCCTTGCCCAAGTATTTGAAACCCCTTTTGATTTTTTTCCTCAGCATGCACTCTCTAGCCTTTTCTCCTATACAATCACTTCCCTTCCCTTGAAGTGATCAACTGATTGTGAGAGAAAGAAATGGGATAGTGCAATTTGATGAGTATTAAGAGGATTCCAAACCAGGTTCGCAGGAGCGTCAGCCTACAAAGGTTGTAATTTTCGATCTTTGGATTTGAATAAAAGAATATTTTTCCTATGCCAAATGATATATTTATGCTTTTCATTTGATTTATGAATAATGGTTTATATCTAACCCCAATATTGATTAATATAGATAGAATATTTGTAGCGTTGTTTTCCTAAGTGTTTTTGTAGGACATCTTTGGGAGGAGACTTGCAGCCTGGTAGCTACAAAGATGGAGGTGGTCTACATCGAATGTTGGACCATAGGTACTAATTTTGACCTACTTTCCTATCTCTTACTATTCATCCATTTAGAGTGTTTGGGGTAGTTTAAGATTTATATTTTATTTTAAGGGATATCATATCTTTTCCTATACTTTGACCTTGGTATAGTAATAGGGGCATTTTCCCTGCTAGCAGGGTGGATAGTGGGGCCGAGTTGCCATGGATGACTTTGTTTTTGTGTGACTTCATAGTGCAACAAGGTGAGGGGAAACCTTTCCTTGGTTTGAGATTATTGTGTGAATGGAATGAATTGTAGAAGGAAGTCAAAGTACATATGCACTAGTAGGTTAGAATTGTAGTACTTAGATATTATGGAGAATCTCCTTGATGATGGAAGCTATAGTGAGGCAAGGGTGGAAACTTGAGTTAGTCTTTAGAGTTGTATGGAGTGAGGAAGATGTGGAAAAAAATACTAAGTTTAGGCATGAGGAAGTGAATTCTCATGAGTTGGGCTCGATGATTGGACTAGATACCCAATCATTCCAAGGCATGGGGGATATCAACATGTGGAGTCATGGAAGAGTTGGTTCAAGTATGGATGCAACAACAAGTTCACATGAGTTCAAAAATTAGACATTTTTGAAATTTTGATTGAGGTTGCATCAATAGTTGAGGTAGCAGTAGCAATAGACCAATGTGTGATCGTTGCATCGAGACAATGTAAACTTAGACATTGCAGACAAAGTTGGGGAGGATATGTATTTCCATTGTAGCAGATAATTTGGTCACAAAAAATTTGGGAAAAGGGTAGTGTGGATGGTTTCACAGGTTTCATATGATTTCATTATGATTTGGAAACTTTGGGTTTCCACTTCGAAGGGAAACTTGGGGTTTCCACTTTAATAGAATTTGGGGTTTCCATTTGGCACAAAACTTGGGGTTTCCAACAAACTTAGTTGTGAAGGGGGTAGGACTTCAAATACAGACTTGGAGATCACAAACTTTGTGGATATATCTAGGTATGGAAATGACTTGAGGTGGGGGAGGATGTAAGGTTTTCGTATAGAAGGACGCGGAGGCCCTCGCCTAAGTTTTCAAGGAGACAAAACTTGGGTTGCTTTAGAATCTATGATTTGTAGTAGTTGGGAAAGTGGATGCCTTGGGAATGCGAATTCACCAAGGGGATTATCTAAGTGTGAAGCAACCAAAAAGGTTGGGGCACATTGGCATGAGGAGCACACCAAGGTTGGGGTGCACTGGTCCCAAGGGATGGATCAGTTACTGGGAACATATGTTCATTTTGGGGCACTGGGTCCATGAAGGGGAATGGAAATTTGTTTGGGTGTGTTGGTCCATGAAGGGACACAACACACCCAATGAATAAAATGGTTCATTGGTGACCTTTGGAGTCCATATATGAGAACAAGGGTGCATAACCAAGGAAGGGATATTTTCATAATAAGGAAAGAAATATCAGCTCTACGATTTTGAGGTAGACTTAGAAGAAGAGGGGTGAGCTCCGTCAAGGAGCCAAGTTGCCCCACATGGGAAGACTTTTGCTTCCTTGAGGTGATTATGTAGATAGAGTTGGGGAAACCTTCTTTTGGGATGAGTTTGTGGAAGTCTCACCATAGGTTTGAAAGAGGCATGCTAGGAGACAAAATCATAGGTCTGTGTGAAGTCTTGCAACAAAGAAGAGATGGTGAATTTGTGGTGGATGAAAGTTTGGGGTGCTTTGCAGAAGTTGCAAAAAATGTTATGAAAAATGAGTCTTGGTGTGACATATTTGTGTATGAGTGTCTTGGTGAGGCGAGGTGAGTCATGTGACTCTACCATGTTGTAAACCGAGTTGATAATGCTCATATTATAACTATTTCTTAATAATAAGACTTAGTCAGGTGTTAGGAATGGTTTTTGCTTCCCACACTATATCTCTATGTCTCTTGTTTTTTTCAAAAGTATTCTCTTATTTTAATGGATGCATACTTATTTATGACTAAGTGTTAAGTTTTTAACAATTGCTAAGTATACAAGAGTTGGAGTGGAGTAGGAGTGTGACTTGCTGGTTGCCTAGAATAGACTATGGGTATGCTCTAGGTGAAGAGGCATAGTCCAGATGAAGTATCCTTGGTGTTTCCAAGAATCGAAGTGAGAAAATTCATGGTACCACACACCCTCAATAGGTGCATGATCGTAAGAATTGACTAGGCACATTGTGGGGACGTGAAACATATCATGATGGAGATTATGACCAACATCAACTATTGTTGATTGGATTTCTTGGTAGGATATATCTACTGCACTCATAGACATACTCACTCCAAATGAATCTATCTCTAAAGGATGAGGCACTACCAAGGATCCTGATTAACATATACAATGTCATACACAACTGATCTAGAAGCCAAGGAAAACCATTGTGATTTAATAGTACTTGAAGAGATAATGCATACAGGAGTTGAGTTTAAATGATTGGCTGGTGTAGGTAGGGTTAATGTACCTATAAAATATGAATATTTAAGCATGCCAACACCAATACTATCATAATCACCCTTAGAATATTAGAAAAATGGAATATTCTTACTAGCATTGGTTTTGGAATCTAGCATACAATAATTGAGATGATCGATGATAACCAATTTTCCTTCATGAAAAAAGTGGATAAATCTAAATACCAAATACATTACCACCTTCATCACGTAAAACCATCTACACCATAATAAAATATGATATTATAGAGGGGCATCGACTACTTAAACCTCAATTGAAACAATCTTTCTACCTAGCTCAACATGAAAAACAACAATGATTTGGTGGGGCTTAAAGGTATGACTATTGACTGCTTTCAACATGGTGTTTGACCGTAAAATATCTGTAGAACCTAAGGCTCTCCAACATGATAGAGACATAATGCAAGTGGAGGATCCTTCATCAATAATGCATCGAAAGATGTTTTTCCCACACAAAGATACTTGGATTTGGGAATATATTTAGTGGAGAAGCCTAGGACGAGTATAGTTAATGTCATATGTAATAAGACAAATATACGTGGGATCAAATCCACCAATTACAATCAATAATTATTTACGTTGCATGGTGAAGATGTGAAGGACCTCTAGGGAAGACATAACACAAGGTGCTTGGGATAAATCCTCAACAATACTATAATTATGAGTGGTTAGGCATTGGGGTTGTGTGTAGACCTTTGTAAAACACCCCTTCGAGTGGAAAATAATGGTATCAATGTATGGCCTCTCTATGTGCAGAGGGCCACTAGGATGAGATGAAGATAGATCCTTATTAGTAGGACCACTCTTATAGTTATCATAATTACGAGCTCTAGTCTAAATATTGATTCCTTGGTCACACATGTATACATTCACATTCAAGATATTACCCCCTTGTTGGGGGTTTCCTTTCCTGCCCCATTGCATAGGTGGAGGGTTTGTTGCAACCATTTTTTATTACTGTAGTGGGAAATGATTCATTAGGATGGAATATTGTTGATGGCTCCTCTCTAGGATAAGTATCGGTGAATATAATCTATCTGAGGACACAAATGAGTAGGATGGTATCCATTAAAAATATTGCATGGAAAATTCATCTTCTTATTCTCTTTGGTTCCTCCCACATCAACATTTTGATCATGGGAAATCCCTTGCCCATAGTTATAATTCTTCTTTTCACCTTTAGTTTGCTAAGAATTCTTCAGATTTGTGGATTGTACCGAATGAATGTTAGAGGTTTGGACACGAATTTTGACATTTTGTGATGTCAATGCAATTTTGGGTGGGTTAGAAGATATGGTCATATGACCCATCTGACCCATAAACTAGATAAAAAAATCATGGGAAATAAGACTGATCACACCATTAGTGTGGGTAGGTTTGGAAGTATCTGTTGATGGACTAGGATCATGATGTATTAACTCATATAAAGTTCTATACCAAGAATAAATTCAAGTCTAGTTGCTAAGAAGGTAAAATCACCTACTCCACGCTCAAAGAACTTGACATATATACATCCTTAGCAATTGGAGGCAACAATGAGCTCACAAACCAATCCATAAGAAATTGATCTGGAATTTTAGCTTTGATGATCCAACATCACTTTCTCCATTCATGGATATGATTGGAGATATTAGTGGTGGTTTTTTGACATAAATATGCCAAAAGTACAGAATGGAATTTAGTGATGTTATTGACTCTTCCAATTCAAAGAATTAAGCAAGGTACTAGAATTCAAGATAATGCAATTTCATGTATTATCGATGAAATCTATCTATGGAAGGGATCAAGAGGTTCCTTTTTCACAATTTGAAATAAACATGAAGCAATCAATTTCTAATGAAACTACCAAAACAAATCTCACAATAAAATTTTAGATTCCAATCAAACCAATTGATCTCATAATGCAACTTTCACAAGAAATCACAAATGCATAAAAACCGATTATGATATGAAATTTCACTTTCGATTCAAATGAAACAAGGAATTTAAAACACAAACTAATCCAGAAGATGAGATGTAATTCATTTTTGACCTATTCACAATTCAAGCAAGAAAAATAATGAAAATATAAAAATGATAGAAATGTGATGCAAATTTCTTTAACCCTCTCATGATCTAAGTGGGCCAAAGAATGCAACACCTAAGATGCACAAGCTAATTACTGTGCCAACAACCTTTCCAAGCCAAGATACACCGAATCCAATATGCAATAGGTTGAGAAAATCACATAATCTCACCTATAGGACTTGGTCACGACTTTTTAAGTAGTATCAAGCAACCATGTTTGTGTGGCTATGGATTTATATTGAGAAACAGGTGACTGAAGGATTCAGTCATGGGTTGTATAAGGAAAACTCATGGTTGGCCATGAAAATTCTAAAAAATAGTCGTTAGTGAAGGGGAAATTGAGAAAAAAAAATATCAAAATAGCTACCCAGATATAAATGAAAATAGCTTGCATGCACTCATGAATAATATTCACATATAACATAGTGTACATAAACCTTCGAGGATGAAAAAGAGTAAGCAAACCCCTATAAAAACTAGGAAAGCAATCTAAGTTCTTTCCCAATGGAGTCTCAAATTCTGTTGAAGGGAAATTCGCCCATGGATAAGAAAATCCCCTCATTGGTTGGATAAAAACCAATGATAAATAAAATGATAGATAACACACCTATTTCACCTAGAGCTAATCATTAAATTTCATAAGGAAATGAGATGGGGAAGGATACACTTACCTGAATTTTGATGGTTTTCTAATGTTTCCACAACTCCTTGCTAGATCCAACTCCAATGATGATGCTTCACTTGGTTACTTTCACAATAATAAAAAATAACAACCTTCCTCATTCCTTGATAACATAACAAGTGAACTCTTTCATGAATTAAGATCTAATCTAGTATCTCAAGCTTACTTAAATCAACAAAATCTAATTCAAGATACAATATAGATCAATGAACATAAATAATTTTTTTGGAGGGGAGGAATGAAGATCTATATTAAATGAATGGAATTTATAGTGAATATGATTTACCTTGAGATCTGTTGCTATACTCCTAGCTCCAAAACATGAATCCCTTCTCCTTAGCCACGATCTCACCCTATTGAAAAAGCATGATCTAGCACAATATCATAGTAATATCTCCTCATCTAGTCCTTAATCAAACTAATGTTGATTCCCAACACTCAACGATTGTGGAAACTAATAGACCAAATATACTTTCTCCAATTAATTAACATAAGGATTATTTCTAAACTCTTTTTCTATGGATTCAGAACTAGCCTAATCCCTTAGCTTGTGTGGGGTTTGTTGTATGTGGCTATTAATTATATTGGATATAGTTGATGTATCCTTTAGGAATATCATTGTATGGAAATATCAAGGTGCCAAAAAATCCTATTCTTCACTAATTCTGTGAGGGTATGTCAAAGACATATCAAGGTATCATTTATACACATATCCACTTCTATATCGTTATAATTTCAGAGATATACCCCATGGAAGATATAGTTTTTTACTAGTCCTATAACTAGTGTCAAACAATTGTTCTGGGTAAAACAATCATATCTTCTTCAACGAGGATCCAAATTAGTGAAACTAGTTTAATTGGAAAGAGGACATTTCATAGTATTTATGGTACAAATTTATGAATCGGGTATTAAATATTGGACTTGGATCATTCTATACAACTTCTCTCTCCAAAAAAGGCCAAAACTCAACAAGGTTTGGGAAAGTTACCATAAATTTCATTTGGCACATAAAATTTTGGTCAGACCCATGGAATTGTAGAGAAGACATATTAGAGTACTACACGAAAAAAATTAGACTCATAGGGGCTGGAGTTTTAGAAATACATCAGAAAGAAGGTCGGCCAAAAGGACATACTCCAAATCAAGGTTTCAAAGGTATGTTCACTTAAAACTATCATAAATTTTGATTGGGATGTCTGATTGATATGATTCAAATTACATTGGAAAGAGGAAACATATGATAATATGTTGGAAACATAATTGTAACCATTTTGGATATTAGTTTCAATATATTTATGTTTTAAGTTGAGGATTGTGGTTAGACCTCACATAAGAATCAATGACAATACCTAGATTTACAGGAGATGAAGATAAATATGAAATCAATCGCATGTAATTGTTGAGGATGATAAAATAATATTGCAAGTCTCATTTTTTTGAAATAATTGCGTTAGATGGTGAATATTGCAAGTGGCGGGATAGCCTTGATGAAGGTAGTAGATTCTCCCCCACATGTGAAAATTTTGAAAAATTCTTCTGAAATAAATAGATCAAGAATACAAATAGGGAGACGACGTATAAAATTAAAGAGGAGTTAAAAGAAGAAAAATAAGATATCAAGAATACGGGTAATGAGATATCTAAGATATGATACCTTAATGAAACACTTGTTAAATAAGTTAAAAAATTAAAACTAGGAATGCATAGTAAAGGGAAGTGGGAAAAGGACGAGGCAATGGAAACCTGAAAAAGAAAGATGAAGAAATATGTAGATTACAAAATCACAATAAAAAAATATTGGATGAGGTTAAGAGATTGAACGAAGAAAATAAGCATTTTTAAAATCAAGAAAAAGAAAGGATATTAGATGCAAAATCTACCAAAATACTTGAAGGGCAAATTTTTTAGAATATTAAGGAATCCCTAAACAATGATGAAGTAAAATTAGAAATGAAATCTAGAATTGAAGAAGGATGTTAAAATTTGATAAATGGGTTGAAATTGCAACTTCAAAAGTAGAAAGAAGATAAGATTCAATAAGGTGACCAAAATATACACGAAGAAGTTGAACTTGATCTAGAGGATGTACATGCAAAATATGATGGTATTATCTCCATGGCTAAAGTAATAAAAGACCAAGCAAAGAGGATAGAGGATTCCATTGTCTTTGGAAAGAAAATAGATAAAACGGGTGTGCAAAGTGAAGAGAAATCAAATGTGAAACCATATCTACACCTTCATTATCAGGAAATATTTCAAGGAAGAAAAGAAGGTGGATATTAGCATGATCACAGAAGAAAATGGAATAGTTTTCAATATTCAGGGACAAGTCATCACAAAACCATTATTAAACAAGATATTATCATAGACCAATATCTACTACAAATTAGAGAAGCTTCAAAAACAATACACGGAATCAAGGGAAATAAAATTATGTAACAACTAGCCACCACGGATTATGATCGAAAATAATTGATTTTGAATGGATGGATCATCATCAATGGAAAAAAGAAAGCATGAAAATAAGAAAATTATTTTACTCGATTTCATCAAATGTGAAGCCTTTAATTTCAAGTCTTCGAGGACAAATATTTTTGAAGGAGGGTACTATGTTATGACCTAAGGGGGGCATATATAGGGTTAAATACATATGATATGACCCCAAGGGGGGGAATATATGGGGCTAAATGTACATGTAATGTGTAAATATATATGTAATAGGGTCGACCTAATAGTAAATGGGTCTCATATTTAGGTGTGAATAGGTATATATAGAGATCATGTATTCATTATTGAGGAAATGTGAATTGTGATATACAAATGTATTTGGTTATTTGGAGGAGGTTATCCTATTCTTTACGGATTTATTGTGTAACTTATTTCTTTTATCTATCTTGGATTTGTTCTCCATGTTCACATTGTTGTACATGGTGTGTACTTCTATTTATGATATCTTAAGCATTTGGATCATAATAGTGGGTAAATCAATTCCTATGAGGGCTTTTCCTTGAGCCATGCGGTCACCTTGAGGTAGTGGTGAAACATGTGGTTGCACATTGAGAGATTATATTACACGGCATATTAACCTATGCATACATAAGTGGTTCAAATCCCAACCCTATGTCCTTCAACTTTAAATAATCCTAGTGGGTTAGCTCAATTGGTTCAAACAACTTAATCAAATTAAATAAGTAATTGGTTTGAACAACCTATTTCAAGGTAGAGTTTTCTATGGGATATTAAGTTCTAGTTTGACTAAGGTTCAAGTCTAAATAATGTTAAATTTGAAAAACTGTAACACCCTTGTTTCCCCCAGTCTGTAATTATAACTATTGTCATGAACAAAACTAGAGACGATCTTGTTATGTGATTATTGAAAGACAATGGACCTCTAATGAATTATGTAATGTATATATTTGGTTATTAATGAAGCAGTGAGATGTTGAACTACTACTGAAGGGATTGCCTTCAAAATTTACAATATCATGAAAGGAATGGTGTAAGAGGGAAGCTATTACTAGTTGAAATGACCCTGCCAGGCAATACCTTATCACATTAAAAACAATGCAGACCTTGAACTGCCCTCGAACCATAAATTTGATTACCAACCAAGCTGGTAGTTGGGTAGTCTCATTCAAAGAATCAATGAAGGATGGGAAGAATTACCCATCAAGAATATTCTTACATGAACCACGAGGTATTGGGGAAGAATACACGAAAGAGAGGTGGGGAGAGACACACATACACACGGACGAGAAAAATCTTGAGCACTAGAGAAGGATATACATAGAGAGAAATATATGGTTCGAAAAGAAAGAACATAGGACCCTGGTAAATTCTGTAGAGATATTCCCTCATGAAATTGTACACTGGCTCAGGGGTGGCCGACTTCTAGGAAAACTGGGGCAACTCGCCTATGTTTGGGTGGAGAGCAACATACCCTTCAATAGTTTCCCTCATCTCCCAACTTTGTAGATAAGTAACTTATTATGTTTCTGGGTATTGAATTGAAAACATATATGGTTGGATGATCAATATGGTGATTATTAATATGAATATCTGACCTGTGAGTTTGACTGTGTATTTTCCTGGGGAAACATTATTTTTGCATGGAATATATCTTCTAGAGAAATCTTGTGCTCTTGAATATAGGCAATCTCTGTCTCTAGAATAATAACTACAAGTATATGTCTGTGAAAATATTGTGTGAATGGTGAATATGAGAAGGGTATGAACATATATAGTCCTTGAGTATGTAGATAACTCAAATCTCAGTAATATCATAAGTTGAAAGATGACCCAATATCCCTGTTTACTGTAAATGTCGTGTGGCTATTGATACACACACACACACACACATGTACACA
>JZKD02S0729298.1:231891-242329 GCA_000966675.3 Picea glauca | reverse complement strand
CTATTAGGTCTTCTTACATCCACCTTATTCTATTTTATTGAAAGGTCTTATTAATATTGACCTTTATTACATATGAATACATTGATCTACCTATGTGCGGGTTAGGACCTTAACAAAATCCCTGAAGATTTATAAATTTGAGAAAGGAGTTCAAAATAACATATGAATGATAAAAATAAATGCGATTCTATGGGAACTTCCAGTATCAATACGTGGATTTTGACTACTGCAAATCCAGGTACTAACATTGGCTCCATGGGGGATGGCATGCTTCCCGTGAGCTTCCAAGAACTTGTAGAATAGTGGCCTTATCCATATTCATCTCTATCTAGAAAAACTATGTGCCTAGGAGCACCTATGTTCTTTATTTGAAAATGAAAACTGAATACAAACAAGATTCTCGAGAAGAGAGATTTATTATTCCTACTCTTACCTAATCATCTTTTTCCTTAGATTAGGTAAAATTGTGCTTCCAATGAAGCCATATAAGACATTGATTAGCTGGTAAAATGCTTGATTTGGAAATGATGAGTGAAGGAACCCATGGAATACAAAAATGCCATTCAAAAAGGCAGCAGAACCAACCGTCATTTGACAAGAACAATTTGGCATCTATGTTTCTCAAAGACTCCAGATAATCACCAATAGGATCATAAAATCCACAAAGAAATACCTCTTCTTGTTGTTGTTCCATTTGAAGATCAAAAAGTCTCTGCATACCCTCCTCCTGAGAATGGATGTCACCTGCAACTGCCTACAAATATGAACATAGCTGCAAACTAACTTCACTGATGATCATAGATGATTTGTTTTTGTTTGCAGATCCATGTTCGAGAATAGTGCATGCGGGCTTGCTGATTTTTGGAGATGGATGATCAATGTCTTCTGTGGACTCAGGATGTCTGATTTCTACACATAGTTGTTCTCCATCACAATCTTATTCATAACTGTCATACACCGGTTGGTTGCTCCTCAAGTCAACAAAATGGATCTGCTTTTCTTCATCGGAGTATTCATCAAAGATAAGTGAGACCAAATATCCTTTGTTTTTCACAGGAAAATGAGTTATCTCTAGATCCTTCTCTTCACTCTTAGGTGAGAATATATCATGGGGTACTTCTTGAGGAGAAGGAGAAATATCCTCTTCTACAATTGGTTCCTCTTTCAAATTAGAGACATCAGATGCATAAAATACAAGGTATAATGCATTTACCATGCAATCATTAGTACAATCATGAATCATATCTGGAAGACTTTCTTCTTGGGAAATAAAAAGAGAAAAATTTTCATTCATATTTTGATTAGAATACCCAATTTCATCCGTACTTTATCTTTCATCAATATCTTCACATAACTCATCACATGAAGAATACTCTACTTCCTATTGAATATAAAGCTTGTACTTTTCACAACATTCTTCAAAAAGGATTTCAACCGGGTAAATCTTCTCGAAATGTGAATTAAAAACCATGTGAAAATACTTCAAGGAATGGAAACTAGCAGAAGGAAGGGATTGAAACCATTCACGAGCATAGCCTTCTAAGGAAAAATTGAACATCTTAATTAAGACATCCTCATGAAAAAAATCATGCTCAAGCATATATTTATGAAAATTTAATAAGTGCTCACCAGGGTGATCATGCTTGCTTCCTCTAAATCTTAGAAGATAATCATCTCATTCAGTTATAGTTGGTACTAGATGTGGAAAAACAGGAATAGCTGAAAAACCACAAAAGGCATACCTTCGAGCCAATATAGCTTCCATTTCTATGGTTGCCCTGTATCAGTGAAGTCACCAACATGGTCTTCCTTCATGGAGTGGATTTGAGTGGAGTTGCCAGGTGAATCATGCAGTCCTGAATATGTGACCAACCTTTGTTCACAATCAAAATCTAGATCTGATCAATTTCATTCTCCCAGGGAAGATTTCTCATTCATCTCCGTTCCCGGTAACGACGCCAAAAATGTTAGCACTAGAAGTTGCTCTTGGACTGCTTCAAGGGCAAGCCCAACACATATTGAAATGATAAGGGTTTAATTTGGATAATATGGGTTTTAAGAAACAATGAGAGTGGTAAAGTCAAAGAAAAGGCAAAGAACCATTGGGTATGGAGTCTATTAGATACAACAATCTTGAATTAACCTTGTATGGGCAACAAATCAAGTCGAATAAAACCTAGATCAGTTCTGAGATTAAATAAATATGGATAAAGAAATCAAGAAGACACAATATGTAGTTGAGGCTGAAAAGCAGCTTGCTTTCAGTCGCTACAGGAAGAATTTGTAACATCTTAGAAAACCTTTCCAAACATTACAGAGTGAAATAGATGCGTACGTACTTGGCATCTATCATAGTAAACTTTACTACAATCTCCTCAGCAAAAAATCTATCCATATAAGCCTTATATAAACAAAACACATCTAATTGGAAGAAAATCGAAGAAGTATGATAAAACATAAATAAAAAGACAAACTAATCTAAAATCCGTACTCGTCAGCTGAGATCTTTGCATACAAAACTAAGACAAGTCTTTGAGGTGAAAATAAAAATGTCATGCAACTGTAGATAATTGTCATTTCTCAAGAATTTTACAATAGACCTCTCGGATATTTTCACTCTGATTCTCAAACTATAGTCTAAAAATACTGCTCTCCCCTTCCCTCAATTGGAACATCGATTTATAATAAAAATGAAAGGAAACAACTAGAGGTGTGAGTTGTCCCTTCCTCCCATCAGATCCTCCAACAACAGTTATTAATTGAACACTTGTGCTAGAATCTTTTAACAAACTACTATAAAAAAGGAAACATGCTAGCAAATGATCCAACAATACTTAAATGACACTTCCTCCCTTGATGCGCATCCTTTTGCATGCCAAGTGTCCTGTAGAGGTTGTAATAATTCATCATGTTTCTAGCTATTATTTCATCCATTTTACACATCATCAACCACTAAAAAGAATGATAATTCAAACTCCTTGAATCCAGGTGCGTGTTGGTAGCATCATTTGGTAGTGCCAAGCCTTCGTGTCTTCTATACAAAATTCAGTCTCTGCCAGAAATTCGGTAGCGCCTGCTTGTGTTTCTTATTCAAGAGATTTGGTAGCGTACAGGAGAGTTTGTAGTGCCTAGGAGATTTGAAAGCACACAAGAGAGTTGGTAGTGCCCAAGAGATTTGGCAGCGAACATGAGAGTTGGTAGCGCCCAGGAGATTTGGCAGCGCATCATGAAATTCGTAGCGCCCAGGAGATTTGGTAGTGCACCTTGAAATTCTTATCAAAATCCCCTTTGCACATCCATGCATTAAAATAGTGAAATGAGCAAGAAATTGGGAACACCATCATATATATCGTGGCTGCATTTAGTTCTTCAACACCTACACAATCATTTGGCACCTGGCATCTTGCATTGGGAGTGTATTGGTTTACGTGTTGAATATGGTCTTTGGCATATGGATTAGCTCGATATGTAGTGTGACTTAGGATTAGGATTAGAAGTTGATAATCTTGACTTAGACCACTTAAATCACACACCACCTTTTCAATAAAAGTGTTAAGCCCTAATATTGGCTCATTACCCCTTAATTGGGGCATATTATATTAGTAATATTATTTTATTTATGTCGGCTTTAGGCCATTAGTTGTGATTATACCTCCTAGTCTCCAATATATACCAAGGAGACATTTTCATTTTGCATCATCTTGTACTTGAACATTTAAGTGGGGTAAAAGAAGGTTTCCCCTTTGAAGAGGCTTATTATATGAAATTATCTCTTTTTCAAAGCGTTGAGTACTTTTTCTGAGGTTTTTCTATGCTATATTGATATTTGGTTCTTAACACATGGTATCAGAGCTCAAGGTCTTAGGGTCTGTTAGAACCCTATATAATAGGGAATCAGTGTTCTGAATATTATTTATTTATTTCAGGCATATGTGTTCGCTCACGACGCATGGCAAAGGTGGCAGAAAGAGCCCGACACTGACCAAGCATACAATGATTACCAGCGAACGAGTTTCAAAGCAAGTTCTGGTGCATTTTTGGTGAAAATTTGTGAAGTGGTTTGAATGAAAAAAGTTTTTACTCTTGTGGGCCAAATGTAAGGTTAGGTTTCTATAATTTATTTTTGGTGAAATGAGCAAAATTTGCCCCTCCGCCTTCATGCAGGGTTTTATGAAAAAAGTTAAAGAAGTGTTTTCCAAAATATTATATTGGCCAAGGGCCAATCTCCAAGAATTCAACAACAAGAGTTAGCACAAACCAACACATCCACACAAGACAACACAACACCAACACCGAACCCCCAAGCCCAAGCCTTGGGCTCACTTCAATCGATACACCATATGACTGTTGGCTAATATAACCACTTAAGGTCCAGCTTACGGTGTGAATATGGGATATTGCCCACAGGATTTAAAAAAATATATAAAACATAGCGTATAAAACCCTATGACAGATGCTCAAACCAGAGACAAGGTGTCACGCAGAGAAGCACGCGTGTATACAAGGCACTGCGTAGGTGTCGAAAGTTATACCAATGCTCTGTCCAAATGTTGATTTTGACTTAGAAGGTTTGGATCTGTTGCTGGAAGATGGCCCTGAAGACCTCTTAAATATTATCATTTCAAATATGCATAAAGTACTTTTCAGTGTGGATTCTTCAACTCTCACAACTACAAATAGACTTCAAGATGTTCAAGCAGTTCTTCTATGTGCGCAACATTTGGGGTCACGGTATTCACGAACAACTCAACTTCTTACCAAAGAATTGGAAGATTTCAGGCCCCCACCATCTGTGTGCACACTAACTGGAAGCAGCTATCCATGCTATGTTGAAGCCTACCATTTAACATATGCAAATGACGAAAGGCTAACATTGTATTTGAAGGTTCTTAATTTGACAGAACAAGAGCTGAACAGAGTAGATATACGATTTGGGTTAACTGGTGCACTGCATTTTATGGATGGATCACCTCAGGCTTTTCGACAGTTGCATCATCTTGTTTCTCAGGAACCAGCACTTACCAGTGTAACTGTAGGTGTATCTGGGTTTGAGCGATGTGCATTTTGGGTGTAGGTTCTTTATTATCCTTTACATGGAATGGCAAGTGCTGGAGATGTTGACAATGGAGAATTTTTAGAGGAGGGTCAAGTTTGTCGTCCCAATTTTGATCTAGTTGAACATTGAAGAGTGCAGTTGGGGTTTGATAGTGTCAATGAAAATAGTTGTGCGAAAGATGGCAAACACAGGACCACTGGTATTCCAAGGCTGCGAGAGCTGGGGGGGGCTTGATGCTGTTTGTAATGTTTTTCTCAATTGTTTTTCTATTCTAAAAGAGGCTCTGGAGGACCAAAGCTCAAATGTTGTTCTCAAATCATCCAGAACATCTAAAATGGTTGAGAGTGTAGGGATGTTGCTAAAGTGCATGAAGGTGATGGAAAATGCTACTTTCTTAAGTGAGCAGAATCAGAAGCACTTGTTGGAGATGATTTTAAAGTTAAAATGTAAGGGACCAGAGCTCTCCTTTATTGTTGTTGTGATTAATGTTATCAAAACTCTCTCTGGACTTATTTTGAGGCATAAATCACATGGTCCAGTTTCTGGGATACGTGAAAAATATAGTATGACTGCGAATGATGTTAATGATATTCACAATTCAAAAAACTGTACAAGAAAGCTGAGTTGCCAATATATGCCACAATCATAACTCTGGAAGAAGACCTTAAAGGAAGCAGGGAGGTTCCTTCTTTTGCTTGCACTGCTAATGGTGGGCGAGGGCGTTGCAAAATAGTGAAGCAGTCTGGTTCACAGGATAAGGTTGTGAACTCCACAAATTCTAAGAAGAACAAGAGCAAATTCGCATCAATACCAACCTCAAAATTTTCAGTTTCAGGTTCTAATAATGATCATGCCTTGGATGGTGAAACTTTTCATATTAAGGATAGATTAATCAATTCAAATACAGGACAAACTACACAAGCAAAGAGCACAGACAATAGAGTCTCAGCTGGCATGAAGTCATCGACAGGCCTAGGGCAACAATCTTCTAGGTAAATAGAGCAGAAGCGAAGTGCCTGCTTTGAAGACTCACAAGATCCATATGAAATCGATGATGAAGAATCTAGCAAGCCTGAACTTGTATTAAAGTTAGCAGAGATTATGCAAGCTGAAGATATACATAATGTGCAGGCTCTGACCCATGCTCGAGAAATTGATGAGATTTTTGATGCTATAAGCTACAGAAAGAGAGCATCTATTATCCGTATGCTTGAAATCTACATTGGAGCTTCGGTTTTCCAGAAAGGCCTCAATGCTTATGTCAAAAGATATGCTTGGAAAAATGAAAGGACTGAAGATTTATGGGCCGTCCTTTCAGAAGAGTCAGGAGAGTCTATGAATGAGCTAATGGACTCTTGGACAAAGCAAAAGGGATATCCACTGATTTTTGCTAAGCTCAAGGGGGACAAATTGGAGTTAGAGTAGTCCCAGTATTTGTCAAGTGTCAAACTTGGTCATGGGCATTGGGATATCCCTGTCACTTTATGATATGGTTCATATAGTGCCCGTAATAATGCACTATTACGTGAAAATCTTGGAAGTCTCAGCCTGCCAGGGATAGCAGATTCCCAAGAAGATGTTGGTTCCCAACCAAGCTGGATAAAGATAAATGTTGGACAGACTGCATTTTATCGTGTGCAATATGATGATGAGTTTGCAAAAAGACTAAGGTCTGCAATAGAAGCAGGATTTTTGGATGCCATCGATAGGTTTGGTGTTTTGGATGATATGTATGCATTATTCTCTGCCTGCAAGTAGCCATTATCAACATTACTTTCTCTGATGGATGTTTACAGACAAGAGCTCGACTATTCTATGCTATCATGCTCAATTGATATTGCTTACAAAGTTTCTAGCATGGTCAATAATGTTATCCCCAAATCAGCTGTTGATTTTAAGTCATTCACTATCAATCTTCTTCAGTTTGCAGCTGAGAAACTGGGCTGGGATCCTATTCCAGGTGAAAGTCACTTGAATGCAATGTTAAGAGGGAACATATTGGAAGTCTTAGCTCAGTTTGGACATGAAAAAACTAAAGTAGAAGCAAGAAGACGATTCAATTCTTTCTTAAATGACAGAAGCACAACATTTCTACCTGCAGACATCAGAAAGGCCGCATACACAACTGTCATGCAGAATGTTACAAGTTTAGATAAATATGGGTATGAATCTTTGTTGATAATTAAGGAGACCAAGATGTGGAAGATGGGGTAGATCATCATTGTTTTGAGGCATCGTTTCAAATGCAGATGGCAGCTCGACCAGAGACAGTTTCATTTCATGAAACACAAGTGGCGAAATGACCCTTCATGAATGAGCAACAGTTACAGCAAGGTGGCAGAGGTGTCCCTTTTTCTAGGCAGAGGTTAAACATAATCCTCCAACTGGCAGCATACGTAAAACGACCTCAGGCATTTGACTGGTTTATTATGATGTTGTTAACTTCCATTTGCCAGCAAACCATTAACTAATTCCATATGTCAAAGCAAAAATACCAAATTTAGTTTTCCTCTGATTTGCTGTCTTGTTGCTTTAAAGATAGTTTACAAGTGTCAATATCTTTGTAACTGTTTACTATTCTTAGAATGCAGAGTTAAAGCGCAATTCTGGAGGACTGTTTGGCTGGTGGGGTTTGTTTATTATTTATAGAGATGTAATTGACTAAAAGGGGGTTTCACTGGGCTGAATAAGAGAGGCTCGACCTGTGTGAGAGGTCCAGACCTGTAACTTTCTTTTTCTTTGCTGGAGCTTGGGCTGTGTATGGCCAGTTAATATTATTGTAATATTTAGATGATCAACTCAGAAATGTGCAAATTGTTCTCAGGATTCCTGTGTGGAAATGTTGGTGGTGTTCTTCTTTGTTAATGTATTTCATGTCTTATTTACAATTTGTTTTCATTTCTTATTACCAGAAGGAAAGTAATAGGGGCATAATCTATTATCAGATACTCTGCCTCTCAGCTTGTGGTGATCTTTATGTTTATCTTCTAAAGGCTATTTCAGGAATTCTTAGCTGCTCCTGTGCCTGGTTTTTTTTTCCTCACCTATTTCTTCCCCTAATCCACGCCATTAAAACTTAAATCAATCCAATGTTTCTGCTACCTTTCCCTGTGTAACATTCTTGTCCAGATCTGAGATATGAATCACTTTTAATTGCAGACCCCATTTGCCCAATGGCTCTCCTTGCTGTCCCAAACTAACCATCTCAAAATCAAAAACTCTATATTTTCCTTGCTTTTATAGCTAGCCTAACATCAGTCCTATTGCAAACAAAGTTAAATCTAAAAGAGAGATCCCTCTCTAAGTGTTGGAGGGCTAGATCCAAGAATCGAAGCGGTTTGAGGTTACCTCTGTGATTGCCTCATCAACCTTAGGCAAATTATAGAGTGCTAACATTTTTGGCGACCATACTGGGGAACTTCTCCAGATCTGCTCTTCAAGTTCAGATTTGACTTCTGATGGTGAATAGAAGCCAAACACCGGAAGGTTGTACCTTTCACCTGGCGACTCCATTGCTCAAGATCCCGTGCTTCAAAGATCGCAAGCGACTTCACTGCTGAAGAATCCAGATTTCAGAACCTTGATGAAGCTTCAAGAGGACAGGGTATGTGGCAAATCCTACTTATTATGAAGCCATAGAAGAATGCAGGGGTGAGTTAGCAGATTTTCAATTTGATGAAGTTTCATTAGTAGCTGTGTTTCTTTGTTGTAAATCGAAAAAATATTCTCATAAAAGTAAAATGTGTGCTCTCGAGCTAGTTGCTGAAAAACTTGAAAAGGATGTTGAGCTTTTGAATACTCAGATTCAGTCTTATAGTTTCCAACATCCAAAGCAATTTTATGAGAAACTCACGTCTCCAAAACCAAAAGATATTGTGTCCTCTTTCGATTTTCTGATTGATGAATCTTTTGTTTGTAAGCATAAGGCTGAAATTGAACAGTTGCAGTCATGGTCTAGCATAGAGGAATCGGATGGGAAACTTATCCATGTTAGAATGTTGAATGAATACCTGGAGAATCAACCAATAGATCGTATGTTTATTGACCCGGTTGCAAATTGTATGGAGCTCTTTTTCAGTGTAACTGTTCAAACATGTTTTTTCTACAAAGACTCGAGCTATCATCAACTGCCAGTACATATTTCAGTCTTGATTTTCATCAAGCATGATGAGGAAGCCCAATCATGGGATCAACTGCTGGGTTGGCTCCATTGGCACTTTTTCATTACTTGATCGAAGCAATAAATGTTAGATTAGGGTAGGTAGGAGTATGCCAATAAGCTCATCAGGATGAGCACTTTCTTTTTGTCTCTTCACAGTTTATTTTTAGTTTACAGTTTGGGGGTAGCCAAATGATCAGCTGGTCGGCGAAATTCAGAGTTCATGGATTCTAGACACCTCCTTCGAAGCTATCTTCCCCAGGTGGAGCCTATGTTAGAACCCTATATAATAGGGAATCAGTGTTCTGAATATTATTTATTTATTTCAGGCATATGTGTTCGCTCACGACGCATGGCGAAGGCGGCGGAAAGAGCCCGACACTGACCAAGCATACAATGATTACCAGCGAGCGAGTTTCAAAGCAAGTTCTGGTGCATTTTTGGCGAAAATTTGTGAGGTGGTTTGAACGACAAAATTTTTTACTCTTGTGGGCCAAATGTAAGGTTAGGTTTCTATAATTTATTTTTGGTGAAATGAGAAAATTTTTCCCCTCGGCCTTCATGCAGGGTTTTATGCAAAAAGTTAAACAAGTATTAATGCAGTTGGTGTTAGTGAAATGCAATTGACAGAGCTAAATTTAGTTGTCTGTTGCTAAAATTGGCAGTTTGATTCTTTTGACAGGATAATTTCCGAATCTGGCGAATTAGGCACCTTTTGGCATATCCGTTCTATTTGACAGAACTATTGCCGAATCTGGCGAAGTTAGCACCTTTTGTTTTGTTTGACAAGACTCCTCTTAAATTGCCGGATTAAACACTTTTTATTTTGTTTAACACCCAACGGAAATGTTTTTACACATAGTGTTAAACTCCTTATAACCACGCAATATGACCATAAACCCCAACGGAAATGAACTCAACACTGTTCTTTGTACTTACCTCAAATTTCCGTTCCCACACATTGACGGACACGTGGACTCAACGGAATTCCCCAAAACGTTTTGAAATTCGAACCAAGCACCTTCCGTTGTGATCTGGGCCGTTTTTTCTTTGTTCTGGACTCCGTTCAGATCTTAATCGTCCATTTCCTGGATAGCTAGCACCATTTATCTTCGATCTCCTCGAATTCTGCTCTGTCTTCTACCACGAACCCCAATACATACAGAATGAAAATGCCAGTTCGTTTTCAGTATTGTTTTCGATGCCAGGGGTTTTTAAAACAA
>JZKD02S0729298.1:160227-184137 GCA_000966675.3 Picea glauca | reverse complement strand
CTGGGTTGAGTGATCACTTTGATATATGCTTTGCCCAGGCTGCGAAGGAATTTCTATTGGACAAAGAACACATACACTGTTACATAGATCCACTTTGTATTGGTCGTGGCTATGTTTTATCATTTCGTAGATCCACTGTGTATTCTTCGTGTCTACGATCGGTTCGAGTCATCAAAGTATAGATCCACATTGTATCTTTGGTGGCTATACCTTTTTATCAATACCATTATGGATCCGCAGTGTATTTTATGGCGGCCATATCTTGCAAGTCCTGATCACCCAAGCATAGGTATGCCTACCTTGGGTTTTGAAATATGTCATGATATTTGTTGGATGTTTGTGTGCAGCTTCCGTCAGGTTCTCCAAGTCTATACCCTTGCTTGAACATCTACAAAGTATTTCAGTCATCAGTTCGTACCTTCTAACTTCATACTTTGGGGGGCATTATGTTACACGTCAAAATTACTCAATTGGATAAGTGTCACATATTCCTCTCAATTGTCGTAAGTGTCGCATCTTCCTTACAACTTTTGCAAGTGTCGCAAGTTGTTAACAAGTGTCAAAAACATCATTCAGGCATACTGCCATAATGACGACACTAAGGAGGCACTTAAAACATCTCATGTACTTGGTTTGGAGAAGGAAAACTAGTTAACTGAAGTCAAGGGACTCTTGACACCTGAAAAGAGCTCTGAAACAATGGTTTTGAGGGTGAGCACTCCCCTATATCAGCCTTAGGAGCGCTAACGCCCCCCTACAAGGCTTCAGGGAGCATTATAGCGCTCTCCTTCCATTTCACAGGACCGCTACTCTCTTTTGGGGTGCTGGCGCTTCCCTTAACCTTCTCAGGGAGCGCTACAACGCTCTGATACCCCTTTTGCAGGAGTGCTGCCTAATCTGAGGCAGTAGTTGGCTCGTTGAGGAGAATAAGGGGAGGATCTTTCAATATTAGAAGGTAGTTGCATTCAAATTCTTGGTTTCATCAAAAGATCCCTGATCTAAGGAAGAGGTTCCCCAACTTGTTCTAAAGATAACTCAAGAGGTTAAGCTCCTCTTAACCTATATAAGCAAGGTCTATGATGGTGGAAAGGGGGAGGAAGAACTGATAGCATGAAACCTATGATCTTATAGGAAACACACAGTCAGCCAAAGGAGAGTGATCAGTGAAGCTGTTGTTATCCAGGTTGTGGATCTTTCAGGCAAAGGTTAGACGAAGGGGACTTGATGAAGTTGTCGCATTCGCATCTATGATTGTAAGTATTGTTGTTGTTATTCTCATTAATATGACACGCTTGGCCTGTTTCTTTCTAGTTTGTGTCTAATGATACATGAACTTATCATTGATAGATAGATCTGTTTTCAAGCTAATATCAACAGAGTAGGAAGTGGTCGTATCTTGTTTGTCTACAGGACTCAGCGAGGAGCAAAGGATCTGAGCTCAACTCGGAGCGTGCAGGGACAAACGTCGATAAAGAGGTACTTTTGTTCTCCTTCCTTCTCATGTGTTAGTTTGTATAGATTTTAAAGGAAGTCAGTGTCCACGTTAATCATTTTATGTCTTAGAGTTAGGGTCAAGCTCTTTGAGGCAATCTACCTATCCGCAGGGATATTTTCCTACAACAATAACGATGGTGGTCCTATACTTGGCTAGAGAAAATAAATCCCACAGAGACATTTGGAGATATTGTCACTATTCATATGTGGAATATAAATAATTCAATCTCTTGTAGCATTTATCATTTGGTTTCTTGAGTCACTTCAACAACAATTGATGATGAAAATTGCGTGCAAAGGGCAACAAGTAAAACACACTTTTTGAAATTTGATTTGCTCCATTTGTACTCATTCCTGCATTTTATATTTTTCGAAGGTCCCACAGTTTTCATGCAGGATTAGTACTAAGCCTTTACAGGTTTGAAGATGATCCAATCTTATGACCGAAATTATTTTTGAGAGTCGCAAAACTTTTTAGAAAATCATGCTTTATTAAAAGATTGAAGCAACTAAATTTTTCATCGTACATGTCATGACGTTTGCCGCTACACCACCATATTTTAGAAAACCAATTACGCCATGACATGATCATTTACCTTTCTCCTTCCAAGATTATTCACCATCCATGTATTGAATTCCACCTTTCATTTCCTTCACACACGCCTATATTTCTTAGTCACATACATCTCTTTCTTATTTTTTCATTCATTTTTCCTTATGAATAAAACCATTCAGTTCTTTTCCATGACTACATTGCCTTGTTTTCCTTGCCACACAAACATGTTTTATACTGATATTTTTTTTTCATCTATAGTCCTACCAATCATTTTGTCAAACTTGCATTGACTGATGTGGGATTCCTTAAGGCCCACCTCTCAACAATTCTTTCCCCATCGACCTCTTCACCTTATATAGGATAGAGACTCGAGTCCTTTTGAGTACCATGAGGCTTGCATGCCTTAATGGAAAGTTCTCTCGCTGACAATCATGGGAATACATCAATGTCCCTTGATCGTTAGATCTTGCAAGTGGCTCGACATCATCTCATTCATTCTCACTTCACAAGATGTACTTAGGTACCTTGGCACTCATTGACATCAATGGTGAGTTTCCTCGCATTGGTTAATGACATCATCAATGGTCGGTAATCCAATGAATTTTTTTCATGCTTGACATCGACACATTCATTCACATGACTAGAATTGTAGCATCAAGTTTAGAAATGAGTGAAGACTATACACTTTTCCATGACTCCATCAACAATTGCATCAAGATTTTTCCAGCCATATGAGAGTACCACAGTTCCAATTTCAGACTTCATCTTTTGATTCATACAACCAATCAACAGTTCATATTCCTTCACTTCACATCCCATGATCCAGTCGCAGTGATAGTAACAGTCACATTTTTCCTGATCCAACAACAACTACATCCCTATTGCATGGTTCATCTACTTTTTGGGTAAGTGGAGGTATGTTGTTTTCTACTCTTTAATCATGCAATTCCTTACATGCTAGAGTGAATTAATTTGGAAAAATCCCTCACCATGTTCCATTTCCTTTCGCCTTTTCATACACATAATACATATTCAGTTGGGGGGGGGGGTGTTATTCATTACCATTTGATTCTATTTACACATTCATCACCTCATATATTGTTGACCAACATCTCTCGTTCGAACTAAACTTTGTTGCACTTTTATTCCAACTATTGATCTATATTGGTATGATTCATAACATGAAGAAAAGGCTTTCTTATGCACATTGATGGCTTATCATTTCCAATGCATGTGTGATTAAAATATTATTGCAATGGGCAAACAAGTAAACAAAATGAATGTTGTTAACACAAGAACCAACATTTGTTATATTCATGGTTGTCACACAAGAACCAACCATCAAAAATATCAATTATTACTTATGTATTTCACATCATGGAATGATTTCATTCAGAAGCCAAAAGTCCTAAAGAATAACCATGCAAGGTTGCATGAGAACATGCCACAAGATCAGTTGGGGGGGGGGGNATTTTATCCTCTTTATTGTTAAGAAATATAATCATGCAAAGCCAAAATTGAGAAGAAAAAGTTTTTATGCACAGTTGCATGAGGACATGCAACAAGTTAAGTTGGGGGGAAATGTCGGGCCTCAGAAATGTCACATTTTCATCTTATTTTCCTTTCACTATTCCTCTCATTTATTCATATTCAATTATTCCATTTTACCATTTTCATAAATACATTTGGGTTTCACCTTATTATTTTCCACTTTATTAATTTCAGTATTAAAAGATAATTTATGATTAAATATTAGAAAATCGACATGTTTTCATATATATCTCAAAAATATGTGAGCTTTGTAATGTGTAGGAATATGTGAAGGATTAATTCAAAAAGACTTGAAGAGATAATTCAAGCCTATTTCAAGGAGAATATCGTGGGGAATGGATAACATATCTTATCCAATATGTATGAGAGATATGTGTGAGGATTTGAAGGGATCATATTTTGTAATAATGGGAAATTGGTTGAGAGAAAAGTGGATCTGTAATTATGAGATGCTTATCTTCTTTTCAAATCTCTCATGTATAAAAGAGAGTGATATCTCTTCATGAGGGAGTAGTCATTAGGATGAGAAGTTAATTAGTCATTATGGCATTAGAATGCGACTAGATTTAGAATGGAAAATGATTAGAAATCGATGATAGGAGTTAGTCATTTGGTTCATAGTCATTTCTTTGATTAGTTTCATGATTTCATTATCTTGTCATTTGGTTATTGTAATGTAATTGAGATTGCTTCATTGTTAGTGTGAGATCACACCTGTTGTCGTGTTTCTCTTCACATGTTGTTTTTACTTTGATGCAATTTCCAATTCAAGTTAATTTCATTTACGAAATTTCATTTCAGTCGTGTGTTTTAGAAATTCAATTCCAACTTGTGTGTTTCTGCTTCCCGCATTAGATTAATAATTCAATTCCATTTGTAGCTTTAACATTAGATTAGGTTAAATTAGCTTCAATCCTGCATATACTGTGCATGTGCTTCATAAGTTTACGAACTCCTTGGGTTGACAATTAAATGATTGGGAATTTATTAAGCAACAATATTTAACACCAACAAGGATATAACTTTTGAATTTGAACTTGGATTTGAGCACGACTATAGTCATTGGAAAGCTCTCAATGAGCAAAAGATAATGGTATGCTCAGGAAGAGGTTTTGATATAGTCAAGGAAAAATGAAAATATTAATGCCCCATCCCCTAAAAGGATACTTAGGGGGTTGGGTGTGTTACAACAACCCAACACCCAATAATTTATTTACCTAAAAAACCCTTTCTTTAATAACCTTATTAAGTATATTTTACTAAATAAAAGCATGATTGATTTTTAATGATCTAAATAAATAAATGAATGGAATCAAAATAAGGAAATCATACACATTTCCAAAGATAAGTTTCTGGGTAAAACCCCCTAGAAAAACCCTAAGGGAAAAACATTACAATGTTGATTTTATTAATATAAAATACGGGCTTATTTCCTAGAATAATGCCCCACCCAAGGAAGATAAAAAAAAAAACAACCTAGCCTAACACACATCAATATCTTTCCTTCGATCTTGTTGGATGCTACTTCCTTTTCTACCCCTTTGATCCTTTCCTTAGACTGTGCCCCTGCACACATGGATGAAAGTCCTTCTCCACCCAATTGAATGAAATCTCCTATCACACTCTGTGTGTGTATCCTCCTCTCACCCAGACTACCTTTTATAATATTAAGTTTTCCCTAAATACAAAACTCTAGATCTCCAAAGTGATCAATGGTTGAGATTAGATCTCACCTTCACTTTATAATCTAATGGATAGGATTTAATTTAACTCACTAATGCTAAATACTTAGGAATTTGACTTAAATCAAACTCCATTAATTACAAAAGTACTTTCACTTTTATAATCACTTTAATAAAGTGGATATCATAAGTCTTGAGAGGTATTAAGGATGACTTCCACATGTGTTAGACACAAAACCAATGTGGAAGTACCTTTCTAGTGCTAAAAACATCAACACTCCCTCTTAGTGTTTTCCGTCTGATCCTCCCACAATGTTGCACACATCATCCTTCACACTGGCATCCCTCCAACCTTGTTGGTCAGTTTCTCCTTGAACACTGGAAGTCACATAATCGATGACGCTACATATAAGTTCCATGAAGTTTGGAAACTTCGTTGAAGGACTTCTCTCCCTCAATATTCTCCTAGGAGCCTCCTCATGCTCCTGAGAATCCATCAATGTCATATCATACCAACTAGGTTTACTGAAAAAACTAGAAGGGGATAAGACTCCCTTCCCATATGAAGTTCAACTACCCACACTATAATTATATGAACTCTACTCACCCTTTAGAGTCTCTAGCTCCTCATCCTCTATCATTGACATTGATCCACGATCCAAGATCTGCTTGGATTCACCTACAAGATTTCCCTACAACTTGTATACCATTCCCTCTATGACTCCAATGTTGATTGTTGTGTCAAGGATATCTCCCTCTAAATGCATGAACACTTGTCTGTTCTAGAACAAGACTACATAACCCTCATCCTCCAGAGCTAAGAATGAGAGAAAATTGCTCCTCAACTCTAGGATATACAACACATCTGCCACTTCCAGAAAACATCCTAACTCTAGCTGTAACATGATTTTCCCAACTACCTCTACGCCACACTTGGCATGGGTGCCAATATACACACATAAATATGAGTCTGTCTTTAATTAACTGGTGAAAAACTAATGTGTCCCTATCATGTTATTTATCTAGTGAGAAAATAAATACAACCAACTCCTGCTACCCTGCTGACTTCTCTTCTCCTTTGGAATGATTAGATATCCTTATGCAAAGAGTCCTTCTTTTCTCCATATATGATTCATTGACTCTAATATATGTATCATCCCTTGATCTCTGGATGACATATATTCTTCACCCATCTGAGATCCCTTTGATTCACAGTCCTCTGTGAATTAGACACTTGAGAAAAATTCCTTCTCTACTCCAAAGTGGATGATTTAGGCACATGATAAAAAGTCCTTCTTTTCTCCTATGTGATCATGTGGCCTAGATATTTAGGTAAAAAAAACTATCTGATATATCCATGTTGACTTCCCAAAACCCTACTCGGAATTCTACTAGCATCCCTTCTAGCTTCTTGTGGGTTGATGTGGTGGTTGCAACTTCTATTCCTCCTACGTGCCCATGTCCTATTGTTCAGTTATGCCCTCGACTGTTGTGGTGGTTACTGTTACAAATGAAATTTTCACACCTAGGTACCTCGCCCTAAGTGTCGTAAGTGTCATATAAGTGTCTCATACACCTTGACATTATGGAATAATCTATGTCACAATCCCTAGTCAATGTGGAGGAAGGATATATTACATGAAGGATAAAATACCAAGTGCACATGAATTATTATTAATATTCATGAAAAAATAAATTAATTAAGTATGAGAATCAAGTTCACATGAATTATTATTAATATTCGTGAAAAATAAATTAATTAAGTGTGAGAATCCACCTCGCATATGGTTTCCTATTTTTTAGGGAAGGTGGAGGATCTAATGTGTAATACCCCCAAGGCCGAACTCAATTGTAAATTTAAATACAAATGTACTTAAGCTGGTGAGTTGTTTTGATATCATTTTTGTATGCACATTTCATGGCATAGTGAACACATGTACTGTGCAGTAAAATGAGGAAGTGTGCACATTCCAGGATACTGTGCGCAACATCTTAAGTGCACGTGATGTTGAGGCCAAGGAGCCTTTGTGTATATGATATGTTTTATAGGCTGGTTAGCTAGTTATGATAAGCTAGGATGCTTATGTTTTGATTAGGCCAGAGAGCCTAGATGTTAAAGGCCAGTGTGCCTGTTTTTTTACATGTCTCATATTTAATATAAAATACATCGCTACGTACAGACTGACCACAATAAAAGAGATGGGGGACTAAAATCCACTAGTTAGGAAAAGGGTGGGGCCTAAAATTTAAGGAAAAGGGCTAAGCCAGGGAGCTTAAGCCAAAAAGGAATATTATATTAATATTTCTTAAATCATAAAGTATGGATAATTATTTTATCCTAAGTTCTAAAGTTGGGGACAAGTGGACCAAAGTAGCTCCCAACATGACAAGTGTCAAGTTGGGGACATGCATACATATTGTTGGGACTTAGTTCATTTTCACATCTCCCCATCTTCTTACCATCATATTTTCCATGAATCCTTCGATCATTTAGCCATGATTCCATGACCATTTTCACTGATGCAGTCAATTATCCTCAGACATTCATTCCACTGTATCTGAACCTATATCCATAGACATTTTGTGTTGGTGTAGCTAGTTAGCTAGGGATAGGGACTGAAGAAGTGGGTTTTCAGGCCTATGGGATATTGAAGAGGCGAGTTGTCAGGCATGTGAGCAATTCTCTGGGTGAGAGAATTGTTGGGAATTGATTTCCCGAAGGTTCCAAACTACAGCTACAGTGCTCTAAGACTTCTTGTCTGGCCTGTTGCTAAAGCCCAGAAAGGAAGTGGGCTAGCTGAAGGACTGTTGAGAAGATAAGGGGCACACTTCCTGGGTGGGACAGGCATGTGGGGAATGAGTGACTATAGGTTTTTAGTTGAGTGAGCAATGTGACAGAGTCTTTCCTGTTTTCTATGAGCCTTTAGCCTAGTTACGAATCCCTTTACCCCGGGTGGAGTTTAGTCCCAGCTCGGGGGTGACTCATTGTTGAGAGTGATGAATAGTGTGGTCTAAGGCTGGGAGGTTCGTGGAAGGTTTTCACGAAGTTGATGACATTCTTACCAAGATAAGTGCCAATTGTGTGATAAATTTACATGTTGCATTGTTATTTACGTGTTTATTTTTATGGGTATTTCCTGTATATGCTGCATGTATGCATTTACTATTATTTCAGTATGGATTCATGCATTTACATATGTATTTGTATGTTTACATTATATATATAAGGCTTCCACAAGAGTTCTGTGTGTATATATTTTTAATTGCATGTAGTTAGAAAATTTTATGTGGCATAGCCTAGAACAGAATCTGGGTATGTTACAGTATGTTCCACAGAGAGAACATAAGTGTTCTCTGGCATAGTGTGACCCGACCATGGATGGTCGGGGATGTTACATAATGGATGGTTGAAATATTTCCTCCCTAAAATCATTAAGATATATTTCCTCCCTAAAATCCTTAGGTTATATTTTCTCTCTAAATATCTTAGAGATCCCTTTTTAGTGGATCTAATGAGTGATCCTCTCCATGGTGGTTAAGCCTCCAAATCCTATATAATGAGGGATTTCCATGGAGATGGAGAAGGCATATTGGAGGTATCAAACCTATGGTCTTGGGAGAAATATTTAGGATGTCAAACCTATGATTTTGGGAGCTTTGTGCAAGGGCTGGAGGAGGAGGACTTGGAGAGCCTACTGCGACTTCATCTACGGTTTGTAAGTATCTCTTTTGAGTTCTCATTAATATATGCTTGGCATATTGCCTTCTAATATGTGTATCTTCACATATGTTTTCTATTATAGTTGGATTTGATTAGACTAATATTATAGAGTAGATGATCCGGGATCTTTTCATCAGGTGACTTATTAAATAACTGTATTAATTGAGCATAAACTAAAGTACACCATAAAGAAGGAAAAAATCAAAAGTAAAGAGACATAATCATGCAATATGAACACAAATAACTTGATAATGGAGTTCTTCCCTAGTGGGCTACGTCTTCAGGCCTTGCTCTCAAATGGGTAGGTCTTTTTATTAACCCCACAAAAGAATTGGGAAAAATGCATAAGTGTACCTCATTTTGAAGTTAAGACATATACACTTTGCTCAGATCATAAAACTAACACCATCACTGTGTTCATGGTTCATTTTACCTAAAAATGACTGTCTCCATGCCTCGATCTGAGTTAGAAACTTTATGGCCCAAGAGGCACCCTTGCTTCAGTTTGCGTGCCACTTCTCCAGCAATAAATGACTGGATAGATCTTGAAATCCATGCAAATTATTGAACTACATGCCAAAATATTGAAAATTGTTCCCAATTTCGTACAGATCCATACGGGCATGCTTGGTCTCACCTCTTGTACTCTGTGTGTTATGAAATCTTCCTGAAACCCCCTTCTTATACAATTTGTGGGCGGTTATGTAATAAGTGAGTTCGTTGGTGCATTGGTTATGGAGTCTATTTTAAGGCATAGGCCATTGGGGAGTTTCTGGGGTCGAATCCCAAAGACTCCCCCTTTTATCATATTGTTGGCGCACTCTACTAAGTCTAGCGGGTAGTTAAATGGACAAATGTTATAAATATAGTGGCAGTTGCTACTAAAATGGAAGATAGTTGGATAAGCCCCTAGACTAGAAGAACCAGTGGTCGTATGGGATAAAACATGTGATCAGGGGTTGGGCCGAAAGCCGAGCCCCTTTCCTTTGGTGCCTAGTTCAAACTTTAAACTTAAATGTAATTTGAACCATATAATAAACAAGGAACATAGTGTGGTGTAGTGGTAGCGTGAAGTTGTGGGGCCTTTGAGCTAGGAGAGGTCATGAGTTTGACTCCTACGGAGTCAAATAAATTTTACACACCAACCATTGGAGGGGTGCCATGTGGCACCATATAACTTGTCCACAAAATTGCCACTTGTCACAATCTGATTTGCCCATGAAATTGACACATGTCATTACCTAACTTGCCCACATGCCTACCATCCTTGCCACATCATCCCATGCCAACTCAGTTGTATGGACGTTCCACGTGTCACCCTTGCAGTGGTGCCACATGTCACTTTGACTTTTTGACGTTTTACCAAGTTTGATTGATCTTTGACCACTTATAACTTTTGATCTGTAACTCTGTTTGACGAGTCGTTTGCGTCGTTAGAAATCTTACGACGCGCTCCTCATGATCATGCCATTTTCATTGAGTTTTTGTAACTTTGAATTTTTTCCCTTTTGTTGTCTGTTGAATCCATTCTAAGAATTCTGATTTGCTTTTGTGCATTCTGAGTTGTTCTTAGCCTTCTCTGGATCCTTTTTGTATCACGCCTTCCCACTGAGAGCTTTTTGGACCACCAAAAAGTTTCATTAATCAACTGGTAAGTGAGGGAAGAGTCCCCTCACCTTATCCTTCTCAATCCACTTTGCCTTACTTGGATTTGTGCCCTTCAATCCTACTCAAATATAATCAACATCACCCCTACGTGATTTCCTCATCCTTCTGTCCAGGATGATATCTTCCTGTAACTCATCCAAGTACTCAGGTGAAAACTCATCAACTAAAGGTAATGAAACTTCCTCATCCCGATCCATGATCATGGGAGGCTCAAAAAGTTTCAAGTTCTCTACGTTCACAACTGATTAGATCTGCATATAAGGTGGAATATCTAAATGAAAAACATTAGTGCCTCTTTTCTCCAAAATAGTGAAGGATCCATATCGAATGGGCTTGAGTTTCTTTCCTTCACCCTTCAATCATTCCTTATTGATGTGAATCCATACTCGATCTCCAACCTAGAACTGATGATCAACCATGTGATTGTCATGCTGAGCTTTATATTGTGCTTGACTCTTCTCCAATTGTTCCCTAATTTCTTGGTGTATCTGTTGAATCCTCTGGATGAATTTGCGGGCTCTTTCCTCTTTTTGTTCTTCATTCACATTGACATCTTTCCCATACATCAATTCCAAAGGACCCTTTCATAGGTACCCAAAACATGTCTCAAAAGGTGAACTCTGAGTGGATGAATGTAAAGCTCGATTATAATCATTTATTACATATGGTATCTATTCATCCCATAACTTAGGAGGCTTGTTGCAGTAGCCTCGAAAAAAAATTACAATTTTTATGTTTACCACCTTTGTCTGTCCATCGGTCTGTGCATGAAAAACAATGCTCCTCTTCAATTTGGTGTCCATCAGTCTCCACAAGATAGTCCAAAAATCCCCAAGGAATCGAGTATCTCGATCTGAGACAATGGACGTGAGTAACCCAAAGTAAACCCAAACATGCTGAAAGAAGAGATTAGCAGTATTCTTAGTAGTGATTTTCTTTTTACATGGCATCAAGATACACATCTTCTTGAACCTATCCACTATGACATACAAATAATCATGACCCCCTTTGGTCATTGGTAAACCCCCTACAAAATACATGGAGACACTTTACCATGGATGGGATGGAACATGAAGAGGTGAGTATAACCCAAATTTTCTATTAGTGGGATTACAAGTATAACACATCACACACCCCTTTACATATTTAGTTACAATTTCTTTCATTTGAGGCCAATAACAAAACTTCTACAAATGAGCCATAGTTTTTCCTACCCCAAAATGCCCAGATACAAGAGAAGTATTAGCTTCTCGTATTACATGGACTTGTTCACTTGTAGGAATACATAGATTCCCAAGATGATAGAGTAACTTTCCTACAGACAATAGTTCTCTACCTGTGCACCATGGGTTAACTTCTCATATACTTCTTTAAAATCTTCATCGATGGCATATTGTTCTACATAGCTATCATGAGCTAAAGAAGTATTATTCAAAATAATAAAAGCATCAATAGGAGGTCTAGAAAGAAATACTGCACCCATGGCGTATCCGTTGGCATCTGTCTCGATCTCAATAGGCTGTTGAAGATTTGACAGTGCTAATACTGGTGCGGTACTAATCTTCTCCTTCAAAATGTAGAAAGATTTTTGTTGATTTCCTTCCCACTGAAAAGTGTTCTTCACACTGGTTAAGGCATGCAAAGGATACAAATTTTCCTTTTTCAAAGTATCCAATACTTGTTTTACATGCCTTACATGTTCATCCCAAGTCCTGCTAAAAAAAATAATTTCGTCTAAATATACAATCACAAAGTCATCCAAGAAAGGCATGAATACATCATTCATCACACACATGAAAGTTGTCGAAGCATTGCAAAGCCCAAACGACATAACTAACCACTCAAACAATCCTTGTTTGGTTTTAAAGATAGTCTTCCATGCATCCTGTTCTGAAACCTTGATTTGATGATATCCACTGCGCAAATCCAACTTAGTGAAATAAACAACATTCTTCAACTGGTCAAGCAAATCATCTATACGAGGAAGAGGGTATCGATTTTTCACCATGATTTTATTTAAGGACCAATAATCGACACACATTTTCCATGTGCCATCTTTCTTTGGAACCATCACAATCAGAGAAACACAAGGAGATGAAATGGGCATGATGACCCCTCGATCCAATAAGCCTTGTATTTGTTTCTTGATCTCTGTCATCTCCACAACTGACATCCTGTACATGCCCACATTAGGAAGAGGAGAATCCTACTGAAGATGTATTTCATGTTGGATTTCCCTCTTAGAAGGTAACCCATCTAGTTCCTGAAAAATATCATCATACTTAGAAACAATATCAATTAATTCCATTTTATGATATGGATCACACCCTTGGAAATCGTCGAATGTCCCAACATCTTTCTCTTTGACGACCATGAGTACATATCTCTTATTAATGGTTATGAGTCTTCTCATTTTCCTTGCACTAACAAGTGTCGTATTTACCCTCATGCTGTGAGCTCTAACAATATATTCCACTCCCCCTTTAGTAAGGTGGTATTTGTTCTCATGACGAAAGAAGACTGCTTTTCTATCATAAAGATAAGGACTTCCCAACACTATGCCATATATATCATGTGGTACAACGTCCAAATCCACTTCATCAATCAACTTTGAAGCAATATAAAATATGACCCTACATTGTTTGGTGAAATGTATTTTTGCTTCATCACATACCCAACCAAGAGGGTAAGGCTTTGGATGTGGTTTCGTTACAATACCCATCTTCTTGACAAGTGCTTCAGATATTAAGTTTACTTGGGAACCCATATCAAATAATATATCTATCTTAGTATGTTTAGATACAAATTGTATATGAAATAACTCATTCCTCTTTCATTCATCAATATAATATTCATCAGTGGAAATTGAACTAGCATGAAGAGAATCGTTACCTTGTACTCCAGCCATTGTGATCTTTCCCTCATCTCCTGATTCAGAACCAAGATCTTGTTGCATTGTAGCAACAATCTTTATCTTCCCCTTTCCACCGAACTGTTTCGATTTATTTTCCGGATGTAGTTTCCAACAATGTTCTTCATCGTGACCACACCTCTTGCAATGAGTGCAAGTTGGTTTTCCTCCTTCTCTCGTCACTATAGAGGTCTTCTTATCCTTTGTTTTAAACTTATTGAAAGTATTTTGTGGGAAATTGAAAGGCTTCTTCATGGGATCTTCTTGAACATGTTTTCCCCTGTTCTCAAGGTGAGTGGCTTAAACAAGAGAAAAGTATGGCGAATATAACTGTGAAGTGTGCCAAAATACTTCATTAAATTTTCATAATAATCCAAAGGAATATTCGATGCGAGAGATTTCTTCCTAAATTCTTCTGTGAAACTTTGTACAGTCTGAACTTTACTCTGTCTCAAATTTTGACATTCCATCATTGCTTTATGTAAATGCCCTAATGGATAGAACTGCTTCCTTATATATGTTTTAAATTCTGACCATGAGGAATGAAGATTACCACACCTACTTATGTCTTGTAGCTTGGTCTCACACCATACGAGAGCGGTGCCTTCCAACCGAAGAGAAGTCAATTGCACTTTAACTTCCTCTTCATCAATATGTTGAACACGACAATATACTTCAACCTATCGGATCCAACTGTCTAACTTTTTAGGATTAGCATCTCCATTAAACATAGGTAAAAAAAACTTTACATAGCGCTTTAATAATGGTTTCTTAAAAGAGGTTTTATGGTTAGAATGTTGAGAGTGATGAGAATGCTCAGAGGAAGAAAAATTAGAACTTGAAGGAAAAGATGGAGGCTCAGGAGGATCTCCTCCAGCCCCTTGGTTTACTAAAGCATCATCATCTGGTGGTGCTTCCTTTTTCTTCCCTTTCTTCTTCATCCTCTTCTCGTAATCTCCATACATTCATTTGACCATTTCTGACATGCGATAAAAGACCATGTGAAAGTTTTTCTCCTGTTCATCACGCTTGTCCTCTTCTTCCATCTTCTTCCTTTGGGATGCATGCCCAACTTCGGGATTGAAAGTCTTAAGAGTTCCTTCACCCTTTTTATGCTTATCCCTAGTAAGCATCCATACTCAACAATTTAAGTCAAAGATGACTGCTCTGATACCAACATGATCTGAGATCTTTTCGCCAGGTGAATTATTAAAGAACTGTATTAAATGAGCATAAACTAAAGTACACCATAAAGAAGGAAAAGATCAAAAGGAAAGAGACATAATCATGCAATATGAACACAAAGAACTTGATAACGGAGTTCATCCCTGGTGGACTACGTCTCCGGGTCTTGCTCTCAAATGGGTAGGTCTTTTTATTAACTCCACAAAACAATTGGGAAAAATACATAAGTATACCCCATTATGGAGTTAATCCACATAAGACTTTCTCAGATCATAAAACTAACACCACCACTACGTTTGTGGCATTGTTTTGTCTAAAAACGACTGTCTCCATGCTTCGATCCAAGTTAGACACTTTTTGTCCCAAGAGGCACCCTTGCCTCGGTTTGCATGCCATTGCTTCTACAATAAATGACTGGACAAATCTCAAAATCCATGCCAAAATCTTGAAAATCGCCCCCAAGTCTATATGATTTTGTACGGGTGCGCTTGGTCTCACCTCTTGTGCTCTGTGTGTTCCGAACTCTTCATGAAACCCCCTTCTTATACAATTCACATGTAGTTATGTAATAAGTGAGTTCGTTGGTGCACTGGTTACGTAGGCTATTTTAAGGCGTAGGAGGTTGGGGAGGTTCTGAGGTCGAATCCTATAGACTCACCCTTTTATCATATTGTTGGCATTCTTCGCTAAGTCTGGCGATGGTTTTGGTGGGTGGTTAAATGGCGAAATGTTCTAAATATAATGGCAGTTGCTACTAAAATGGATGATAGTTGGATAATCCCCTAGGTTGGAAGAACTAGTGGTCATATGGGATAAAACATGTGATCAGGGGCTGGGCCAAAGGCCTAGCCCCTTTCCTTTGGCACCTAGTTCAAATTTTAAGCTTAAATGTAATTTGAACCATATAATAAACAAGGAACATAGTGTGGTGTAGTGGTAGCACAGAGTTGTGGTGCCTTTGGACTAGGAGAGGTCATGAGTTCAACTCCTACAGAGTCAAATAAATTTTACACACCAACCATTGGAGGGGTGCCACATGGAAGCCCATGACTGGGCCACATGGCACCATATAACTTGTCCACAAAACTGCCACTTGTCAGAATCTGATTTTCCCATGAAATTAACACGTGTCATTACCTAACTTTCCCACATGTTTTCCATCCTTGCCACATCATCCCATGCCAACTCAGATGTATGGACATGCTACGTGTCACCCTTGCAGTGGTTTCATGTGTCACTTTGACTTTTTGACTTTTGAGCAAGTTTGAATGAACTTTGACCGTTTATAACTTTTGATTCATAACTCTGTTTGACGGGACGTTTGCGTCGTTATAAATCTTGTGACACGCTCTTTGTGATCATGCCATTTTCACTGAGTTTTTGGAACTTTGAATTTTTTTCCTTTCACTGTCTGTTGAAGCCATTCTGAGTGTTCTGATTTGCTTCTGTATGTTCTGAGTTGTTCTTAGTCTTCTCTGGATACTTTTTGGATCAGTAGAGTAGGATTTATTTGTCTTCTTACTTTCCATTGCATTGCATATGTTGAACGGTGCCAAGGACCTTGGGGATCAAGCTCAAATTGGAGCAGCGAGGACAGACACCATAATAAGGTGCATCACACTTTCTTGCTTCTCCTTCTCTTTTTGATTAGGTAATTATATTCAAAGGGATATTAGTGTCCAATGTTAGCATCTTTCTGTCTTGGTATAGGGGTCTAGAATCCAAGAGCAGATTCATTTGTCCGCAGGGGGATTTTCCTACAACAGAAATTGACGACTCCATTGGGGAATAATCAGTGAAAATTATTGAGGCTATTTCATATGCATCTACATTTTGTAAGCACCTTGTTTTGTTCTCATTAATACATATTCTTGGCCCATTTCCTTCAAGTTTGTGTACATTTGCATGGACTTGTCTCTTTGGATGAATCTAGTTTTAAACTAATCTTGGTAGAATAGGAAGTATGTTTTGTCTTTGTTGTTTATTTGATTGCAGAAATCGTTGAAGGACTTGAATATCAAGATCAACTTGGACTGAGTGAGGACAAACTTCATAAAAAGGTACTCATACTTTCTTCCTCTTTTCCCTTGACTAGTTTAGCTACATTTAAAGGAATGCAAGTGTTCAAAGTTAGCATTCTTCTGTATTGGTCATAGGGGTCTAAGATCTAAGAGGACATTCACCTATCCATAGGGGAATTTTCCTCTTGGATTCTAGACCCATATACCAAGACAAAAATATGCTAACATTGGACACTAATATCCCTTTGAATCTAATTACCTAATCAGAAAGAGAAGGAGAAGGAAGAAAGTGTGATGCACCTTATTCTGGTGTTTGTCCTCGTTGCTCTAATTTGAGCTTGACCCATGAGCTCCTTGTCACCATTCGACATCTGCAATGCAATGGATAGAAAGAAGAAAAACAAATCCTACTCTAATCTATAAGATTAGTCTTATCAAGTCCATCTATAATAGACAACATATGTGAATATGCACAAATTAGAAGGGAATAGGCCAAGCATATATTAATGAGAACTCAAAAGAGATACTTACAAACCGTAGATGAATTCACAAAAACCTCTCCAAGTTCTCCTTGTCCAAACCTTGCACAAATCTCCCAAAATTATAGGTTTGATATCCTAAATATTTCTACATTGATGTGATGGTAGTTCACGACCCCTTGGAATTTAACCTGGTCCTCGGGAGAGACTATGTCTATTCTATGAGAGATTTTGTGTCCACTTTTTTTCAGGTGATGTGCTTCCCTCAAAACGAAAACATAGTAATGATTGATGTTGTCACAAGGGAAGACCCGGGGTTCAAATCTAACATCGCACCAACAAACCCTAACTACTGGCCCTTTCGGCAACACCTGCAAAGCAGATGAAGTCTCACCCAAAGTAGCAATAGGGGGGTTGTAGAACACATGTGTCTACAGCTAGAGGAAATGTAAGATGATTCCTAAACAACAACACAAAATAATCTAGAGATTCTTAGCAGTATTATGCTTAACTCCGAGAAGTTAGTTATATATTCTTATCTTCAATAGGAAAAATAATAGTGCAATAACAATATAACATATAGTAAATAACAAAGCATCAACCACATGGATCAACAAGATTTACGTGGTTCACCCTCTCCCTAGGGATACATCCACCAAACTATGTTCATTGATAAAATAGATGAAAATATACAGTTCTATGTGCACACTCAGCTACAGATCCTTCTTTCTCTCCTCCTTATCTCCTAATCCTGCACACCTAGATCCAGAGTCGATCTTCGCACCCAGCTGAAGACCCAAAATACAAGGATTCTCTAAGACATAAAACTTTTAGATCTCAAAATCACTATCACCTCTCTTCTCAACTCTTCTAGATCTCTATTTATGCATTCCATGACTCTTAGAAAACCCTATTCCAAAGCCTAGGTGACAAAACCCTAGGTCCACCTAACCCACATTTTAAGGACTTTGCCGACCTATTCTTCCTTCTTCTCCGCGAGGTGATCCAAAGCACCCATTAGTGTCTTCTTCCGGTTGTTGACTTGTCCATGATCTCTTCTTCCTTGCTAATTTGTCTTCCTTGATATTCTCTTTCAACATTTTTCTTTCCTTTACTTCATTCCTTCTTTTATGCTTCTTTAACCACTTCGACCCTTCCTCGGTTTGTGTGCCTTCCATGCACTTCATACTTTGTCTTTATTCTTCCTTAATATTCAATTTATTCCTTAATACATGATCAAGGGACAACAATTGACCAGATTTCATTCATTGACCTTCATCTAATGTTCAATCGTCCTCCTTCCCTGAACGATCTGTACATGCCAGTGATGTTCGCCCCACCACAGGTCAATTATGTAATGACCTACCCCATGCATTAAATCCCGCACAAGAGGAAATCTCTCCCTTCTCATGAATTAGATATGATATTTGACATGGTGATCTCTTCGATAGGGCTAGTAGAGCATGATCTCCTTACCCATGTCGCAGAACTTGTCATGCGTTCCTTCCAGATCATTGTTCTTCCATCCAGTGAAGATTTCTTGGAAGCCATGACCAAGTTTTGTCCCTTGACATGGTGTCCTTCCAGAGAATTGTCCTCTTGGAAGCCATGATCAAGAAGAGGTCTTGAGCATGGTTTTCTGATTTCAATCTCGTTAAAAAATGAAACCAACTATGAGCATACTTTTCCTTCTCTATGGAAAGATCGTTAAAAAATGAAACATAGGTCTTGAGCATAGTTCTTTTCCTGTGTCGAGCTCGTTAAAAAATGAAATAGTCACCTCTCCCATTGAGTCAAGTCTTTCACTAGGTCTCTTAGATATTGATTCGATTCCTAGATCTTGTAGATGTCAATTCGAGTCTTTCATTAGGTCTCGTATTTAAACCTTCATTTCATCCAACCTTATCTTTTTTCTCCATCTAGTACATAAATTGGTGACAACCTTAAAGTCAATGAATGAAATGAAGCTTGGGGGGGTATGTCTCCAGCTTTTGATTATCATTCTAGATTTAAGCCACTAGCTTTTCAAGCTGGGGGCAGAATACCAACCATCCATGGGTATCCTAACCTTTGAAAATTATGTTGGGAATTTACAAGCATAGTTTAATTTTGTTGCAAGCTGGTGTAAAAATGAAACCAATATCGAGATTAGTATTTGTTATTTCCCGTGCTCACAAAACATGAGAATGTAACCGAGTAGAATTTTATCACTTTTTCAGACTCATAAAGGTTATACGAAAAAGGAACCCCCTGAGTCTCCTTTAAACTCTTTTTAGACTCTCTAAACATGAAAATATTGTCGAGTGATTTTGCTTCCTTTCACACTCATTAAAAGGTTTGAAAGGGCATCTTTTGAGTGGTAGTTTATCTCTTTTTCAGCCTCGCGAGACTAAAATTACGAAAAATGACAACCCTGGAGTCTCCTTTAAGTTCTTTTCAGAATCTCTAAACATGAAAAGGCACCAAGTTTTCCTTCTCTGGACTCGCTAAACTACACATTGAAGGGCCCATATGGGGACAAACCTTTACTTATTCCAGTTTTTTAAATAAAGGAAGAGGAACTTACCGAAGGTGATTTATACAGAGCATGTGTTACCCTCCTCAAGCTAGTTAAATAAAAAATAGGTACTCATCTATCTAGGTGGGGGAAAAATTGAAGGAAGTGGGTAAAGGTTTTTGAGAATCCTTTATGGAAAGTTTTGTCTCCCTTGAACATGGTACCTGTTTGCATCTCATATTACAGTTGGGTAATCTGCTTGTCTCTAAGTCATACCAATTCCATGTGTCACCATAATTTTTCATCCAGTCGAAGAGTGATCTTATTGTCATCACATTACATTTTGGTACTTGTCGAGTCAATGCTGCCAAGTCAGTTGTCGTGCCTTATCATGTTCAAGGGAATTTTCACTTCAAACCATCCATATGCAGTATTACCAGTTTCCATTTCCTATGTCAGTCCATACTCATTTGATTCACCATCTTACATCACTTTCCTATGTTAGTTTCATTTCATTGATGGGGGATACATCAAGGCCCTCCTTCGATGAGTCTTTTCCTGTCGACTTCAACACATCATCCAGGAATTAGACTTAGAAACCAATTAGTACCTTGGGACATGCATGCCTCAATGGTAAGCCTCCTCACTTATGACTATGGGTTTACATCATTGAACTCTGATTGGATGATTCCATGAATTTTCAACCTCAACTCATTTATTCACATTCGTTGGAATGTACTAGGGTACCTTGGGAGTCATTGACATCATTGGTGATTTCCATCGCACTTGTTAATGGTTTACCTCAATGACCGATAATCAAGTGGTTTCTACCATGTTCGACATCAAAACATCTATTCACATGGCTAGATTCATACAACATCGAGATTGGGATGAAGACCTTGGTTTGAGCATTCACTCTGTTAAACTTCTTTTCCTAGGTTGCGAAGGAGATCATTTGAGCATGTTGATGTTTAGACTGTCACATAGATCCACATTGTATTGGTTCATGGCTACGTTTTATCATCTTGTAGCTCCATTGTGTATTTTTTGTGGCTACGATAAGTTCATGTCATGGAGGTATGGATCCACATTGTATCTTTGGTGGTCATATCCTTAGTCAATATTTTTCATGGATCCACAGTGTATTGGTTGGCAGTCGTGCTCTGATTCATCTCATATTCCTAGCATATGTATGTCTGCCTTGGATATGGAACATATATTAATATTGTTTGATGGTTTTTTGCAGCTTCTTCAAGGTTCTCCAACTCCACACCCTTGCATTAAAAATTTGTAAAGTGTTTCGGCCATCATTCTCTCTTTTGACCTCACACTTTAGGGGGCATTTTGTTACACATGAAATTTTCACACCTAGGTACCTCCCCCTAAGTGTCGTAAGTGTCATATAAGTGTCTCATACATCTTGACACCATGTAATAATATATGTCACAATCCCTAGTCAATGTGGAGGAAGGATATATTACATGAAGGCCAAAATACCAAGTGCACATGAAGTATTATTAATATTCATGAAAAAAGAAATTAATTAAGTATGAGAATCAAGTGCACATGAATTATTATTAATATTCATGAAAAATAAATAAATTAAGTGTGAGAATCCACCTCACATTTGGTTTCCTATTTTTTAGGGAAGGTGAGGATCTCATGGATGGTTGAAATATTTCCTCCTTAAAATCCTTAAGAGATATTTCCTCCCAAAAATCCTTAAGAGATATTTCCTCCCTAAAATCCTTGAGAGATATTTTCTCCCTAAATATATTAGAGATCCCTTTTAGTTGATTTGATGAGTGATCCTATCCATGGTGGTTAAGCCTCTAAATCATATATAATAGGGGATTTCCATGGAGATGGAGGAGGCATATTGGAGGTATCAAACCTATGGTCTTAGGAGAAATCTTTAGGATATCAAACCTATGATTTTGGGAGCTTTGTGCAAGGGCTGGATGATGAGGACTTGGAGAGGCTACTGTGACTTCATCTATGGTTTGTAAGTATCTCTTTTGAGTTCTCATTAATATATGCTTGGACTATTCCCTTCTAATCTGTGTATCTTCACATGTGTTGTCTATTATATAGATTTGATTAACCTAATCTTATAGTGTAGAGTAGGATTTCTTTGTCTTCTTGCTATCCATTGCATTGCAGATGTTGAGCGGTTCCAAGGAGCTTTGGGATCAAGCTCAAATTGGAGAAATGAGGACAAACACCGAAATAAGGTGCATAACACTTTCTTCCTTCTCCTTCTCTTTCTGATTAGGTAATTAGATACAAAGGGATATTAGTGTCTAATGTTAGCATATTTTTGTATTGGTATAGGGGTCTAGAATCCAAGAGGAGATTCACTTGTCTGCAGGGGGATTTTCCTACAATAGTTACACCAACTCAACTAGCAGGAAACTGCACCATTGACTGGCTGAGGCTGAGCCATTGACTCCCTCTTCCCTTTGCCTCTTTTGCCTCTCATGACCAAATCAACTACTCACTTTTCTCTGCTATCAACTAATCCACGCACTTGTTGTATCCCTCCTCCACATGAATCCTAGCTCTACCTTACTCCATGAGTTATGCCTCCTATTTCCCTCACTCGTTGCTCCTTTTCTCTTGATGTTGGCACCCTCACCTATGGCTCCTCCATTGGTTGATGGATATGGATGTATACTGGCGGTTGTCGCTATCGGTTGGAAGTTGTGGGTGGTGGATGACGACTGTGGCTGTTGGATGGAAATTGTAGCCCGAGCCTACACCTTTGTTGGCTCCTTTTCTCAACACTATGTTGAGCCTATGATTGTTCCAACACTCGACTCGTTCACTACTTGGACCGCCTCTATAGCCCACGACCAACTCATGTGATTTTTCCAGTAGCCCATGTGACCATATACTATGTGGAGGATGTACAAACCATCCAAATGTACTCATTTGTTTTCCTTTTAAAAAAAAACAATTTACCTGTAGCTTGCAAAAAACAATTTTTCTACACTGCCAAATTATATTTCCCATGCAATTGATTTCCTCCTTAGAGTTGATCACACTTTGAAACCATGTTAAATTTCAACAACCCAACACACAGAAATTTATTACCTAACAAACCCTTGTTGTAATAACCCTATTAAACATATTTTACTAAATAAAATCATGATTGAGTTTTTATGATCTAATTAATAAATCAATGAAAGCACAACAAGGAAACCATACACATTTTCACACGTAATTTTCTAGGTAAAAACCATTGGAAAAAACCCTAAAGGAAAACCAATACAATGTTGATTTTATCAATATAAAATTTGGGCTCCCATATTGGGATAATGGCCCACCTGAGGACGATAGAAAAAAACAAATATCCTAGCCTAACACACCTCAATATCTGTCCTTCGATCTTGTTGTCTGCTACTTCCTTTTTTCTCCCTTTGTTCCTTTCCTTGGACCTTGCCCTTGCACACTTGGATGAAATTCCTTATCCATCCAATCAATGAGATCTCACTATCTCACTCTATGTGTGTCTCCTCCTCTCACCTAGGATACCTTTTATAATCTTGAGTTTACCCTAAATCCAAAACCCCAGATCTCCAAAGTGATCAATGGCTGAGATTATATCGTACCTTCACTTTATGATCTAATGGATAGGATTTAATTTAACTCACCAATGCCAAATACTTATGCATTTGACTTAAATTACAAAAGTACATTCACTTTTATAATCACTTTATTAAATCGAATCTACTAAGTCATGAGAGGTATTAAAGACAACTTCCACATGTTAGACACAAAAACGATGTGGAAGTAATTTTCCAATGCTACATACATCAACAACTGAGTCCCATTGGGCTACCAAATACTATTGTGGATGGATATTAAGACATCTTTAATTTGGGGAAACCTAAGAGATGCGTTCCTCCATTAATTGATGGAAACCCTAGTAAACTTGTTAGTGTATACTAGTGTACCTCACATAGTGGTGATTAGAACCAGACAAAATGACTAGTTTCAAGGTGGAGATTGCTAAGAGGCCGTGGGTTCAATTTTGGTAGAGTTCCTCTAGGTTAAGAGTACATGTTGTACTCCTATAATATTTACCTTATGTACCATTCACAAAAATGCAAGCAAGCATTTGGAGTGTTTCCATAAAACAA
>JZKD02S0729298.1:140402-160122 GCA_000966675.3 Picea glauca | reverse complement strand
ATATAATGGTGATAATGACCTTCTATTAAGTAAACTTTGGTTAACAAGTTCAAATATTGGAAAATGGAAAAAATTCAAGTGATTGTTATTGATTTTTTGGTTTTTACTTGAATTCAACCTTGACTTGACCCTTTATAATAACGACGTAGAAAAATAAAAAAACTATCATAAATGTTGAAGGAATGTAGAATATATATGGTTATGATCATGATTATGATGATTTCTAAGATGGATTGAGACCAAGGTTTATAAGACAAATAAAAGGAATTATTCTCAATATTCTTGAGAATGTCATATCTATATTTGAACGTGGTGGAAATGATAATATCAAAATCATTTTTGTTTTCTTAAGTGAGGAAGTATTGATGATTAACTAAGTTACACACACACAGATAGACACACACATATAAGTTTCATGTGAAATTCATTTTTATCCATTATAGGTTGTAGATAAGACAAGATGCTTGAGGGATGCGGGAGGAGTGTGAGGATGGAAGAGGCCACTTAGGGTTTTGGGAGAATTGTTTTCATGGAAATATTCAAGGTGAGATGGAGGTTTGGAGGAGGGGAAGAGTTAGTGATTTCCTTCCTTGAAGGGGTAGAAGAGATGTATTCAATCTTGTATGGGTAGCAAGAAGATTTCATTTATGGAGGAGTGGATCCTTGAGGGGGTTTCAGAGTTAAGGAATCAAAATTTGGTTGGTTACTTTAGTGGGATAAAATCACCACTTCCAAAACCAATCCATTGGATAAGAAAATATCCGTTCCATATAGTTGAGGGTAAGATCCATATATCTCCCTTAAATCATGTTTTTTTCTCTTTCATTTTTGAGTCCCTTTTGAATAGATATGAAACCTTATCTGGTGGCTCCTATTTCTATGAGGAATTAGGTTTGGTTTTGTGGCCATGGGATGGAAATTTTGATTCATGCACTGCATGGAAAACTTGTCTTTTCTTATGATTTCACATGATTTTTTTGGAACAAAAAGGCTATCTAGGTAGTGGGAGAGGCCATGGACACATTTCAATATATGGCCTCAAAAACCCTAAAAATGGAAGAGTTCCAATAATGGATATTATATATGTCTTTTGGCATTGATTTGTTTGGAAAATGGAAGATATGAATGGGAGAATATGTTGTGTTATGAAAGAGTTCCATTTTGATTCCATTCCTACCACTAGGTAGGTCATATTTTTCAGGGACTATTCACTTTAGTATGCATCTTCCAAGCAAAAAAAGAGAAAGTGAGGAATATCCTTGGTTCAACATATGGGAATAGTGGATTATCCTATGGAGGTTGGCACTCCTAATTATTTCTCTCATGCTGAAGTTGTGATATTGGATAAAGGTGAGGCACATCTATAGTATGAGGGTGTAGTTTTTAATCTGGATGGAAAATTAGATGAAGAAAAATCTAATCAAGATAGTGGGGTTTCCATTAGATGTTAGGGAAATAAACCCATAACTTATCATGTAGGTAGAACAATCAATTTCCATGTAATAAATGACGATACTAGTTAATAAGGTCTATTTAATAAATATGAACAAGTCAATGTAAGAAGACCTAATAGAAGCTTCTGCTTCTAGAAAGATCTTCCTCTAGAATGTTCTTTAGAAGATAGAACCAATATAAATAAGAGTAGAAGGTATGAGAGGTATTTTTCTTGAGAGTCATTGTAATAGAGATCTTCTTTGTTGGAGGTTTCCCCCTCGAAGAGGCAAGTGAACATTGTTTCCTATCAATAAAGGTATTATTATGGTGTTGTGGAATCAATCTATTTATTGTTCTATTGTTATTCTCTGCAATATCTCTATTTTATGTTATTGAATCTACTGTTATTCACTGAAATATTTCTTCTTATGCTATTATAATAGATCTAGCACCTAACAAGTGATATCAGAGCACCTTTCTTGGTAGAAACTATGGCTAATTTATTTTTATGTTTAGAGACATATTTTGATGTCTTAAAGCTACAAAGATCTATCATTCAACGCATTAATCCATGGTCGAGGAAGCATACACACATGAACTACAAGTGATACTAAAGTGCACATTTTTGGCCACCCTTGTAACCCCTATTAATACCCCTTCGAGTAGTAGTGCATCAAACAACACTTGTATATATATTAGCCTAGATACCCTAAATCCCTCCATAGATAACTAATCGACCTCCTGACTGCTATAGTGCCACTGAGAATAAAACTTGGGAAGATACTCTCTAGTACTTGGGTAGTTGGGTAGTATGGCTAAGGGCATGGTCTAGCCTCCTTAGTTGGTGCCTTGAGATATTGGGCCGAGTACTACTATTGGACCCCACACATATATCATAGAGCTATAGCATAGGAAAAACCCTTTTGTTACACATCAAAACTACTCACTTCGATAATGTCACATTCTCATTGTCGTAAGTGTCATAAATGTCACACTTTTGTCGCAAGTGTCGTAAGTATTGCGTTCTTGTCACATAAGTGTCACATCATGAACGACACCTTGGAAACACTTGATACAATCCCTAAACCATGTTAGAATAAGAAGCTCCATCATTTGGCAGCCGAAACAAAGTGTTTTTCTATGAGAAATGGTCATCATGGAAACTTTTGGAAGATGAGTGATCCCTTTCTCATATGCAGGGAGCACTAGCACTCTTTGTATATCTAGCAGGGAGAGTTGAAGCGCTTCATTGCCCATTGTAAGGGAGCATTGAATTGGTTGAGAAAATCTTGGGAGAAATCCCCTTTTTCTCTAAGGACAACTATGGATGGACCAGGTTGGTTTGGCTTGAATATAATCCTCAGGCTGCATCTAAGGGAGATATCACAACTAATGGATTCATATCCTCAACTAATACCAAATGTAACCAAGGTGGTTGAGCCTCTCAAATTCTATAAATGGAGGCATTCTCATGGTGAATAGGGAGAAGAAATAATCAACAAAGCATTGTTATTATGATCGTGGATCTTTCGAGCAAGGGTTTGGATGAGGAGGACTTGGAGAGGCTGTTGCAACATCATCGAAAGGTTGTAAGTGTATTTTTTAAATTTCTCATCAATATAATTGGCCTATTTCCTTCTAGTATGTGTTCGCATGTACTTGTCTATACTTGTTTTAATCTTTCATAGATAGATCGATTTTGTATAATCCATTAGACTAGGGAATAATTACTTGTCTCTTGTCATCCATTATAGTTACTATTCAGAACCTGCAGATTGGAGCAGCTTGGACACAATTTGAAATTGAGGTACATCATACTATCCCTCTTACTCTCTTTTTCGATGGGCATAATTAATCTATAGGAATGATAATGTACAAAGGTAGTTTTCTATATTGGTAGAGGAGTTTGTACTCCTATCATATTTTTGGAGTCAAGTATCAAACATCATCAGTTTCACTATCATTCACGTTTGTGTAACAAACAACCATGAAAATGAACGCTAATTAAATTCAAACTAGAAAATTTTATTTTTAGGATCTTTACACCAACACTAGACTATAACTAGAGCTTTGGAATAGGCTATGAGAATAACTCTCCAAAGCATTCAAGAAAAAATCAGAATCTTGCAATAGGGAGAGTAAATCCAAATTTTGTATAAGCATAGCTAGGATCCCCCTCTCACACAGGGGTTACACACGAGGTCACGTTCAAGAGAGAAACAAAGATTATACCTTTGAGGCTTAACCATTCGTAGTAGTACGATAATATATTGGGGTTTGTTCTTGAGGCTTAAATGTTTTCATTTGGTCTCGAAGATTCGTGAATTATGAATATGTTCGGGGTCCTGTGGAGTTTACCGACCCACTTGTCCTCAGGTCTCTTGAAGGATTTTAGACTTGATATCATGCCCATACGTTTATACTCGACTGTCGATTGTACCCTCCTAGAGGATGACTACAAGTTGGTATCCTTAGTAACCACAATATTTAGGGTCCTTACACAAGGTGACAGTGAAGGGAAGTCTTTGATGCACCTGGAACAGACATTGGTCAAACTCACTCAAGCTCCTTGGAGGGTAACCCATGGGTAAAACCATGAGGAAGCTTGTACCAAGGTGTAAGTTTGTTAAGCAGGTCACCAACGTAATTGATCCACCTGCTCATATCCTAGCCCCTTCTCACTTTGATCATGTGATGTTGGATTTCATCACCAACTAGTACATTCATTGAGAGAAAACATTATTTGCTTGTTGGTCTTCTATATTTTTTAGCGAGTGTTGTTTGTTTACTTTAAGTTGTATAAACAAATTGGTACTATGGCTGATAAATGTCTTCGTAGATCATGTAGGATTCAAGAGTTTACTCCAGAAGGCTACAAACCCTTACCTCCTAATTCACTTGAAGACACTTACCATTAAGAGGTTGATAACCATTCAGACGTTGGGAGTGTTGTTATTACTTTGCTAGAAAATATTGAAAGAGGCTTAGTTATGGTTGAGGAAGGTTTCACCCTTCTTGTAAACCCCTCTTTTCAATTTCCTCTCGATCCACTCCTTGCCCGATTGGATTCTTCAGGTAACATTATCGTAGAAGATTACCCTCACCTACCATCAAGGCCATATAATCAATCATATATGGAACCAATACAACCAAATTTTAATAAAGGATACACCACCCCTATCCATTCTATTGAAATGGTATATCCACATCAAAATCCTATTTGTTCAATATGGAGAAATCCATCGGGATGAGACCTTTATGAAATATTTAATTTTAGTTGACCGCCTTTTGACCCTTCACATGCCTCTACTATTGCTAGTACAAAGGCAAGACCATCAAGTCAGCCCATCGACCGTCCCATCGAACCAAAAGCCAATATTTCTAACACTTCAGGGAAAGTTCACAATGAAACATGAGTCACGTTACCAAGTCAGTTGCAAATTACCTTGATAGTTACACCTCATATCCCTATTCAAACTACAACTTTGTATACTCCACAAGATCTTGTTGGGACATCTTCGCATCAAATAATGAAAAACCCTTCCACACAACTGAACCCGACTGCGGGTCAAATACCTACCATGGGGAAACCATCCTCCAACATGAAAAATCCTACTGGGGGGAAACCCCCTCTTACCTTTCATACCCTAGTTTCTACCCAATCAATCGCAGGGGGAAAATCTCAACCGTCATTCACCGGAAACCCCCCACAATCATGGGGACCACCCCATGGAGATCAGTTCCATCAACCACATTAGGGAGGGCCATCAAACCCTAACCCACAAGGAGTAATCCAAAATCTCAATCCTTCTGGACTACATTCTAGACAACTTTTCCCAGGAGTCCTGAATCCCACTTGGGGTTCTCAAGGCCAATCATTGTTTCCTCCCTAGGGCCAAATACTTACCCTCCACACAGTCAACCTAGTTACCCTCCTCATGGGAAAATTAGTTATCCACCTCAATTGAACTATCCTCCCCTAAGTTACACTGGTTATCCTCCCTAGGGGAAAATGGGTTTACCCTCTCCTTTTATGCACATTCCTCAACAAATAAATCCTACCTTTGTTGGTCAACAAAAAAAACATATGGGAGGGCTTGTTGGATACAATTATCCACCTCAACTAGTTTACGACCCTACTGGTATCCCTATGCTACACCAATATCATCCACATGTCAATCTAAAACTATTGTTCTTATCCACTCTAGATCTATCGGATTTGTCAAGATTGACAAATGATCCCATATTATATTCTCCGTTTTGGCTAGTTATTCCTACTAAATTGCCTTCCAATATTCCAAAATTTGATGGTAAACCTGGTGAAGACCCTAATAACCATGTTATGACTTTTCATATGGTGTTCATCAAATTCAATAATGGATGATTCTATCCGGCTACATATTTTCCACTATACACTTACAGGTACAACAACTAAATGGTACATTTAATTACAACATGGAAATTTTCAATATTTTAATTTAGTTTCCACATCTTTCCTCACACACTTCCAATTACCTATCCACTACGAAAACAACACATAACGTTTGACCTCCCTTCGTCATACCAACTCCGTACATATCTCTAATCATATTCATGAGTGGAGACGATGACGATGGTTGGTCAAAGAAACCATTCCTGACCAATTGTTGGTTGAATGGTTCACCAAATCTCTTTTGCCTCTAATTGCTCATGACGTAGACATAGGTGGTGTCATTACAAAAGAGGAAGCCATTTCTCATGCTAAATATCTGGACTTGGTTTATTCCCAATCCGATAATTTGTATGAATTGATTCCAAATTCTCCACGTCCATCAACAGATCCTTCAAAACCATCCTCCACTGCTCACATAGATGGAGTTATCGGTTCCATAAAAAACCAGTCTAGTTCATAGTCTACCGACATGACCAATCATTCAGTCACTTCCCCCATTATCGGATCGATTTCACTCTCATCAAATCCCCCCCCTGACTCAAATATTCAAGGTGAATGCAATTCAATCTGCTTCTCCACCATAGTCTAGGGGGAATAAGAAAACTAAAAATAAACCAAAGAAATACAATAATCACACAAAAAATGAAAAAACAAAAACACAACCACCTGCTATTGAGAAACAACCACAACACAAACCAAAATTTCCATGTCTCATTTGTGGTGAATATCACTACACACGAGACTGTCCTCATCGAGATGAAGTTGCCAAACTTTCTAAAGGAAATTCTCAACCTGATGTATTGACACACCCTTTTGCACAACAAAAGTCACTGGTTGCACAAGCTCCTACACCTCCAATAGGAGGTAATCCCAATCATCCTCCTAATGAGGAAGCATCATCAAGTGCACACATTTATGTATTTAATGGGATAGATTTGACCACTTGTACTATGACAAAAGACACACCTCCAGGTAAACCTAACAAGGAAAAAGTAACTACTAGTACTACACCAAATCCACCGCCTACTACAGTTACACCTCCATATGGGCCACTCCATATTGAGAAACCTAAATTTGACTCTATTCTACATCCTCCCAAGAGAAGAATTCAAAATTTTACCTTTAATCCAAACTCGCGTTCTGCTCAAAACTACAACATCGTTGAATATTTGGCTCAAGCACCTTGCACTATGTCAGCTCTCGAAGTTCTACAACACTTCCCTAGACAACATAGGACTCTCTTGGCATCCATTGGAGCTATAGATCCCGAGTCATAAAACATTATCACGTTTAACCTGGATAATTTTAAATCATGACTCTCTCACCAAATCACTTTGCAGATCGATGTCGTTGTCCATAATCAACATATTCATTGCATGATATTGGACGAGGGGGAATCCACATGTGTCATGTCCTTGTATTGTTGGAAAGGCCTTAAATAACCTTTTCTCAATCAATCTCCCACCATGTTATGCACTTTTTATGGAATAGGTTTCTGACCTCATGGATTATTACAATCCTTGGTCGTTCAATTGGGAGGAAAAATTGTTTCCATAGATGTTGAATTAGTCGATGCTCCTCTTGATTATAACTTGTTGTTGAGGAGAAGTTGGTTCTATGCTATGACTTCCATTGCTTCATCATTTTTTGGATGTGTCCAATTCCCTCATCAAGGTAAAATTGTGACCATCGATCAGTTAGATTACTGCACCCCCAACGTCTGCACTAAAATGACCAACAACATTCCTTTTTGAGGGACTCAAAAATCACTTATGGAAGTGTTGGGGTAGGTCTCTTGAAAGAATCATTTTTCATGGGTACCTTCCCTACATCTCTTCCTCCCACTGTGAAACACATCACAACGATCAATATGATCTCAACTATGGAACATCAGTCCTTTGAATCATATGATCCATGGATCATGCCTAGTCCCTTAGAATTAGATACACTAGGTGAAACAATGCCACTTAGTCCTATAGAGGCTGAATACGATGTCATCTAGTATGCCTCTCCTTCACTGGATGACCAACATCTACTAGCATCCACGACCTATTCATTATCATCCTGGTTAGATTCCCTATCCTCTACTTTTGATTATATCCTACATATTTTTCCATCAGATGAATCTATTATGGAAATGATCAGTGTTGAGGAGGCACCATGGGATGACAACCACCATCATTCATCCTTTCTTCCCAGTTTGGATGACATAGAGAAAGATATTTCATCTATCTTTCCTAGTGATATATTTGACGCTCCCCAATATCTAATACTCACTCATGATACCATCTCCGAGGGGAATTTGGGAAACATCTCTTCCACTATCATTGTAGACATATCCATTAAAGAAGGTTTTGTGGAAAACATACAACTAGGTGCAAATTGTTCAGTTGAAGAATTTGAAACTTATATCGCCTTGTTCAAATAATTTTGTGATATCTTTGCTTGAAGATATGAATAAATTCCAGGGATCGATCCATCGATCGTTGTGCATGAAATCAAAACTTACCCATGATTTAAACATGTGAGACATAAACTTTGCCCGGTCAATCCTAAGAAGACCGCGTCAATCAAGGCATAAGTCAATTTTTTTTGAAACATGGTTTTATTTATCTTGTCCCTTTGACCGAATGGGTTTCCAAAATCGTTCCTGTCACCAAGAAATAAGGAACTATTCATGTTTGTGTCGATTATCAGGATATTAATCAGGTGTGTCCCAAGGACAATTACCCTACACCATTTATCGACCAAATTATCGATAATTATGACAAAAGCATCATTTTCTCTTTTATGGATGGATTTTTTGGCTATAACCAGATCGATATTTTACCAGATGATCAATACAAAATATCCTTCATCTTCCCTTGGGGGCCTTTCACTTATCGAAAATTACTATTTGGCCTTAAAAATGTTGGAGACAATTTTCAACAGGCCATGTCATATGCATTCCATGATATCAAACATATTGTTGAACCTTACCTCGATGACTTACCCGCTCACTTATCTCGTTGATGAGACCACATTGGTCACCTACAAGCCATCTTTCTTCGATATCGGTTTTACAACATACATTTGAACCCCCATAAATGCATCTTCGTTGTTGAATCGGGGAGACTCCTCAGATTCGTAGTCTCCAAAGACGGGATTATGGTGGATCCTTTAAAAGTCAAATCCATTCTCTCTTTACCTCCTCCCAACAACCTCACTCAATTGAAAAGTTTGCAAGGGAAGGAAAACTTTCTTCATTGCTTTATTTGAAATTACGCTAAAATCACTAAAATATTTATGAGATTGCTGCAGAAATATGCCCCTTTCATCTGGGATACCATCACTCAGCTCTCATTTGATGCTCTTAAGCATGCCTTAACGAACACACCTCTTTTTCATCCACCAGATTATGCAAGATATTATATCCTTTATTTGGCTTCCTCCACTTCCACTATTGCTATGGTGTTAGTACATGAGGATGAAGACGACATTGAAGATGTGACCTACTATATGAGTAAAATTCTATCAGGTCCCGAAATCTAGTATTCACATGTCAAAAAGTTGGCTTTGAAAATAGTTATTTCCATCCAAATATTTCTCCATTACATTCTATTACACACTACCACGATCATCATAGACTCGAAACCCATGTACCACATCTTGACTTGTTAAGTACTCAGGGGAAAATATTCCAAATGGATCATCATTCTCCAAGAATTCGATCTTGATTTTTCCAAACCAAGGCTAAGAAATTGTTGGTTTTCATAGAATTAATTTGCAATCTTCCCCATACTGATGAGGATACTGAGCCCAAAAATTCCCTTCCCGATGAATCCTTGTTCCTTATTAGTGCGTCGGATCCATGGTATGGATATATTCTTCTCTATCTCCAAACCCAATGCTTTCATCCTAACATTTCGCGTGATGAACGCTATCGCATTAGAAACCACTCAAAATTCTACCTTATCATTGGCAACACCTTGTACAACTTGGCATCATCCCATAGACCAATCAAGTATTCAAGAAATAGTACTTCTTTTCTCATGTTCTGAAGCTTAAAATACTTGAAAAAGACACAATTGTTCAAAGATGCCCTCGCTTGAGGGTCTTGAAGAGTGACGATGTCATTGAAATCATGCTCACATTATTTCCACTCAATCATGGCTAGCTATAGATGAAACCTGCAAAAACATCAATTAATCATTATTAGCTAAAACCTCAATGAAAGAATTTGCCTCTTTTTAGCCTAGAAATCAAAAATATTTTGAGTTTTGCGCCTAGCGCTCCCTCAAAGAAGCTAACAAAGTGCTAGCACTCCTTTAACACATGCACCAGGGCATTGAAATCACGATTGACATCCCCCTTGATGCCTTGAGGGAGCATCGATCTATCTCGATGCTCTAGGGATTCCCAAGGAGTCTAGAACACCTAAAATAAAGGCTGAAATGAAATAAAAAGGCAATAAAAAGGATGAGGAGGAAGAGACAACCAACCTGGTCCAGATGGTTATAAAAACGGTTGCCCACAACTCTCGTAATCAATTCTTGAAAATATATCCAAAAGAGGTAAAAGCTCAAAGACAAGAGGAGAATGGTAAAACAATGGTAAAAATGAATTTCTGACCTAGTTTGATATTTTATATGTCCAATTTGGTCATTTCTCCTTATTATAAAGTCTATTTTTTTGGTTTTTTGTTAATTTTTCGAGATATTACTAATATCTTGTGCCCATAATAGTTTTATTTTATTGGAATTTGAGCAGAGTTCTTTCGATGACGTTGTAACAACCAATGATCTTAGTCTTTGTTCTTTCTCCCACTCACAAATACATGAGAATGTAACCGAGTATACTTTTATTACTTTTTCGGACTCGTAAAGGTTATACGAAAAAGGAAGCCCCAGGATTCTCCTTTAAGCTATTTTTAGACTCTCTAAACATGAAAATATTGTCGAGTCATCTTGCTTCCTTTCACACTCGTTAAAAGGTTTGAAAGGGAATCTTCTGAGTAATAATTTATCTCTTTTTTGGACCTCAGAGACTAAAATTACGAAAAAGGGCAACCCTAGAGTCTCCTTTAAGTTCTTTTCAGACTCTCTAAATATGAAAAACCACCGAGTTTTCCTTCTCTGGACTCGCTAAACCACACATTGAAGGGCCCATATGGGAATGAACCCTTACTTCTTCCAGTTCCTTAAAAAAAGGAACAGTAACTTACCGAAGGTGAGTTATATCGAGCACGTGTTATCCTCCTCAAGCTCAATAAATTAAAAAGAGGTTCTCATCTATCTGGATGGGGGGGGGGGGAATTGAAGTAAGTGGGTCAAGTTTCTTGAAAAATTTTGCAAACAACTCTTATAGTCACCCTTGAACACAAAACTTGTTTTAACCTTCACAATGAACACTTGGATAATCTGCTAAACCTATGCACTAGACCAATCCTATGAGTCTTTCCACTCTTTTGAACCATCCAAAGAATGCCTTAGAACTCATTGCATTATTTTTTGGTCCACTCTGTGTTTATGATGCCAAGTCTCATGTCATGCCTCAATGTTCAAGCAAAGTTTCCACTTAGAGATTCAACCATATACAAAATTACCAGTTTTTGTACCTGTGTCAGTCTATGTTCATTCACTATATCGAATCACTTTCCTACGTCAGTTTCGTGTCGATGATGATGGATACATCAAGGTCCTTTTCTGACGAGTTTGTTCCTATCAAATTCAACACATCATCCAAGAATTAGACTTAGAAACCAGTTAGTACCTTGGGACTTGCATGCCTAAATGGCAAGCCTCCTCGCTTCCGACAATAGTTTTACATCATTGACCTATGATCGAATGATTCCACATATGTTAAACCTCAGCTCAATTATGTAGATTCGTTGGATTGTAATAGGGTAACTTGGGAGTCATTGACAACACTGGTGATTTCCCTTGCACTTGTTAATAGTTTACCTCAATGATCGGTAATCAAGTGGTTTCTACCATGTTCGACATCAAAACATCTATTCACATGGATAGATTCGTTCCACATTAGGATCGGGAGGAAGACCCTGGGTTGAGAATTCATTATGACATCTGCTTTTCCTTGGCTGCGAAGGAATTCATTTGAGAATGATGATACTTGTGTTGTCACATAGATCCACGTTGTATTGGTTTATGGCTATGTTTTATCATCTCATAGCTCCAATATGTATTTTGCGTGGCTACGATAATCTTTGTCATAGAAGTATGGATCCACATTGTATATTTGGTGGCCATACCCTTAGTCAATATCATCATGGATCCACAATGTATTTATTGTCGGCCATACTTTGAGTCATTTGTAGTCCGAGCATAGGTATGTCTACCTCAGGAATGGAATAAACATGAACATTGTTTGATGGTTGTCTACAACTTCTACCAGGTTCCCCGAATCCATAGCCTTACTTCGAAGAATCTACAAAGTGTTTCGACCATCAGCTTTGGTTTTATGAATTCACACTTTAGGGGGAAATCTGTTACACATCAAAATTCCTCAGTTCGATAATGTCACATTCTCATTGTCGTAAGTGTCACACTTTTTTTGCAAGTTTTGTAAGTGTCACTTTCTCGTCACATAAGTGTCTCATCGCAAATGACACCTTGGAAACACTTGATACAACCCCTAAAGCATGTTAGAAGAAGAAGCCCCATCATTTGATAGTCAGAACAAAGTGTTTTTCTATGAGAAATGGTCATGTTGGAAAACTTTGGAAGATCAACGCTTCCCTTCTCATATGAAAGGAGCGCTAGTGCTATTTTTCTATCTAGCAGGGAGCATTGAAGCCCTCTGTTTCCCATTGTAAGGGAGCATCGAATTGGTTGAGAAAATCTTGGGAGAAATCCCCTTTTTCTGTGAGGACAACTATAGATGGATCGAGTTGGTTTGGATTGAATCTAACCCTCAAGTTGCATCTAAGGGAGATATCACAACCAATGGATTCATATCCTCAACTAATCCCAACTATAACCAAGGTGGTTGAGCCTCTCAAAGCCTACAAATGGAGGCATTCTCATGGTGAACAAGGAGGAGAAATAATCAACAAAGCATTGTTATTTTGATCATGGATCTTTAGAGCAAGGGTTTGGACGAGGATAACTTGGAGAGGTTTCTGCAACATCATTTGAAGGTTGTACGTGTATTTTTAAAAGTTCTCATCAATATACTTGGCCTATTTCCTTCTAGTATGTGTTTACATGTACTTTTCTATGCTTGTTTTAATCTTTCATAGATAGATCAATTTTGTCTAATCCATTAGAGTACGATATAGTTGTTTGTCTCTTGTCATCCATTACAGGTACTATTCATAACTTGTGGATTGGAGGAGCTTGGACAAACTTCGAAAGTAAGGTACATCATACTATCCCTCTTACTCTCTTTTTTGATGGGCATAATTAATCTATAAGAATAGTAGTGTCCAAAGGTAGTTTTCTGTCTTGGTAGAGGTGTCTGTACTCCAAGGGAAGATTCACCTATCAGCAGGGGAATTATTCAGTAACACCTTTTCTGTAGAAAACCTGAATACCCTAACCCTTGGGATGAAAACAAAAACAAAAAATACAATATCTATTTCCATGCAACTGCTCCTCCTGCATTATGGTTGCGAAATTCCTACACATTTTTTCTGTTAAGCATTTGGCCATTTCGTCCTATTATTTGAGATCTATCCCATTGGATTCTTGTATTCAACTTGATCATAGTGGTACCTATCACTTTCAACCCTTTTTTTCCCATGGACTCGACCACTTCCCGACACCCTTATTTTCCACCTATCTCATTGCATTCCTCTTTTCACACTGAACATACTCATCTATATCATTTTTTCACTCCTTTTTCTATGGTCCCACCTCCCCTCTTTTGTTACCCTCCACCCATGGCCACCAATCGCAACCAATAATTCCTTCACCTGCAATATGAATTCAAACAACACAAGGTAGAAATCCAAAGACTGACCTCTGAAATGGATTCCAATAATTATCGCTTGGACACCTTTGAGGCCGAAATTACAGGTGAATTGGCAGAGATTAAGGGTGAATTGTTATCCCTCACACAGTGGTTGAAACAATACCTTAGATCCCCCTTACTTGAAAAACCTTCTCACTCTAAAGGTGAGATATATTCCCATAATATGGCCCTTCATTCCAATTCCCTTCCTTATGACCCATGTCTTCCCCAATTTAAAGTGAACAAATTTGACAGAACTGATCCCACTGGTTGGGCCAATCAAATGGAACATTATTTCTCCTTGTATGGAATTACTGATGATCTAGCCAAACTTCATTATGGTGTCCTCTATTTTGATCCAAAACATTGGAAATGGTGGCAATGGCATAGAAATACTCACCATGGGTATGTTGCTTGGACCCAGTTTGTGGCAGAGCTATATGAACGCTTTGACATTGACACCCACTATCTTGGTCATTTGACCAAGTTGAAGAAATATGGAATAGTGGAAGACTTCATATCTGCCTTTGAACACTTGGATTTGAGAATGAAGGGTATGTCTGATGCCTTCTTCTGGGAATTTTTTATCAATGGTCTCAAAGAGGAAATTCGAGCCTAGGTCCTCATGGATTTCCCTCACACTTGGTTGGAAGCTACTCAATGTGATAAGGAATATCAACAAATTGTATCTACTCAGACCCAAAAAACCTTCCTTTGTTCCTCACACTTGACCTACAATCATTCCCCTCCTCCCACTCCCCTTAAGATCCAAAAATTAACTCAGGATGAAATGGCGTAATGCCAACTCAAGGGACTTTGTTATAATTGTGATGAAAAATATTTTCCGGGGCACAAGTGTAAGGAACAAAAGTTATTTATTTACATCTCTGAGGATGTTTTTGAAGACGATCTCGAGACCCCCCTATGGCAGAGTTACCAAAACCAATTGATATTACCCCTCCCTCTTACCAACCAAAAGTAGAACCGATTGTTTCATTGAATGATCTCACTAGCTTCTCTACTTCCCAAACCCTCAATCTCATTTGATACATTAAGAATCAAAAGGTCATCATCTTAATTAATAGTGTAAACACTCATAGTTTAATCCACCCTCATATTTCCTAAGAAATCCATTGCTATATACACGTAGTCAACAACTTTCAAATCATGATTGCCAATGGAGATTCCATGAAATATGGGAGGCATTGTGAAAATGTGTGTATCCAAACTGGGTAGTACAACTTGAAATATCATATGTTTTCTATTGACATGGGTGGTTGTGATATTGTGCTCAACGTATAATGGTTACACTAGGTACCATCCTTGTGGATTTTAAGGAATTAACCATGCAATTCCAACAGGTGGGACAACAATATAAATTCCAAGGAATCACAACAAGCTCCCCTGAGATCATCAGTTCCTATCGAATGTAAAAGATCCTCCAAAAAGGTCATTCCAACATTATTTCCCACCTCCATTCTATTCAATCCATTGAGACACATGTGGTGCATCCTGACCTCCAACGTATCATCTCTAAACACCAAGTTGTTTTTTCCACTCCCAAGGGACTTTGTCCTTCTCTTGGTGTTCATGATCATTCCATTCCTCTCATCCCCGGTAGTCTTCCTCCCAATTTTCACCCTTACCATCATCTATTTGCCCAAAATAATGAAATTGAGAAAATTGTTCAAGAATTTCTAGCCGCAGGTGCTATCCACCCTAGTACCATCCCCTATTCTTTCCTTGTGGTCATGGTACTCAAAAAGGAAGGTACTCCGTGCATGTGTCTAGAATTTCGAGACCTCAATAAACTCACCATCAAAGACAAATTTCACATTCCTGTCATTGATGATCTCTTAGATGAATAAGGTGGTGCTCAGTATTTTACTAAACTTGATCTTTGTTCTGGATACCACCAGATATGTATGCAAGAGGAAGAAATTCCTAAGACTACTTTTCACACTCATGAGGGTCACTATGAATTCTTGGTCATGCCCTTTGGACTATCTAATGCTCCCTCCACTTTCCAAAGTATCATGAACCATGTTTTCCATCTTTTTCTCTGTCATTTTGTCCTAGTTTTCTTTGATGATATTCTCATCTATAGTAAAACTTGGATAGACCATTTTACCTGTGTGGATGAAGTTATCAGTCTACTCTCTCAACACCAATTTTTTCTCAATAAATCTAAATGTTCCTTTGAAGCTTCGGAAGTGGAGTACTTGGGTCATATTTTCAAAAAGGATGGGGTAAGGGTGGATCCTAATAAAATTGAATCTATGTAGGATTGGACGCACCCAAAAAATCTCAAGAGATTGTGTGGTTTTCTGGGTTTAATAGGATATTATCGCAATTTTTTTAAAAATTATGGAAAACTTGCAGTGCCCCTTACTGCTCTCCTAAAAAAGAATTGTTTCACTTGGACTCTAGAAATTGATCAATCATTTCAAGCATTGAAAGAAACCATATGCACAACTCCTACCTTGTCCCTTCCTGACTTCACAAATACTTTTTTCCTTGAATGTGATGCCTCTAAGAAAGGCATTGGCGCAATACTCATGCAAGAGGGTATACCCTTGGACTTCACTATCAAACAACTATCAGAATGACATCTTGGATAATCAATCTATGAAAAGAAAGTGTTGGCTATTCTACATGCTGTGGATACTGGAGTCCTTACCTTTTGGGGAAACACTTCCAAATTAAAACAGACCATCATAGCCTTAAGTATTTCATAGAATAGAGGATTTCATCCTAGGAGCAACAAAAATGGGTGACCAAGCTATTTGGCTATGATTATGAGATCATTTATAAGAAGGGAAAATAAAATATAGTGGTTGATGATCTCTCTAGAAAATACGAATACGAAAGATCCCTTTTTCCCTCTCCTTCATTGTCCCAAATTGGCTCCAAGTTTTTCACCAGGAATGGCTGCAAGATTCCAAAACTTATTGATTGATCCAACAATAACAAGACAATTCTCCAGTTTATCCACAATACTCTTAGCATAATGAATATCTTCACTAAAAAGGTTGTCTATATTTAAGCCACCAGACACAACTTAAATCCACGATGCTTTATGAGCTTCATGCTTCACCCATAGCAGGGAATTCTGGGTTTACCAAAACCTATGAAAGAGTTAAACGTTCTTTTTTCTAGGAGGCTATGAAACAAGACATCCACACCTTTGTGGTTGAATTTGATGTCTATCAATGCAACAAGGGGGAACTATCAAAACTTCAGGCACACTACAACCGCTTCCGATTACCCCACCTATTTGTAGGGAAATTTCTATGGATTTTATTATGGGATTACCTAAATCCAACAATAAGTCAGTCATCATGGTAGTAGTTGATCGCCTTTACAATTATGCTCATTTTTGTGCTCTTCAACACCCATTCACAACCTCCACGGTGGCTCATATTTTCATGGATGATATTTTCAAGCATCATGGCTTGCCTCATTCTATTGTATCTGACAGAGATCCCACTTTCACCAACAATTTTTGGAAAGAACTATTCAGGCTCCAGGGCACACAATTACATCTCAGTACTTCTTATCACCCACAGGATGATGACCAAACTAAAGTTTTCAACAAGTGTTTGGAAACATATTTGAGGTGTTTTGCATCTGATCAAAAACATCAATGGGCTTAGTGGTTACCCCTAGCTGAATGGTGGTATAACACATCTTACCATACTTCTACCCGCATGACTCCTTTTGAAGTAGTATACACACAAAATCCTCCATCAATTCTTTCCTACATACCAGGGGTATTGAAGGTTTAGGAGGTTGAAAAAACTCTTACAGTCTATGCTTCCATTCTCCATGCTCTCAAAGACAATTTGGTCATGGACTAGAATTGTATGAAACAAAAAGAGGATCAAGGATGTTCAGAACACCAATTTTCTTCATCATACCAAGTGTTTCTTTGTCTACAGCCTTACAAGTAGACTTCACTCAAAGTTGAACACTGTCAGAATCTTGCTCCCAAATTTTATGGTCCTTATACAATTATCAAGCACATGGGACCAATGTCCTATCAGTTAGCTATGCCCATTCATTCTAAGATCCATCTTTTTCTTCATGTCTCATGCTTAAAGAAGGTGATTGGAACTAAGTTCCAAACTCAAACCAATCTTCCAAATTTAGATGTTGAAGGTTCCATATGGTTGCAACCACAAGCAGATTTGGACCAGCACTAACATCGTCTCTGTTAGCGCACCATCAAGGAGGTGTTAGTGTAGTGGAAAGATACAACTTCATAATATGCCACTTGGGATCCGACTACTATTCTCTAGGAATTTCCTCATCTCAAGCCTTGAGGACAAGGTTGTTCTTCAAGGGGGAGGGCATGTTAGGGACCTAACCCCCTAACTTCTGATGTAGGTAGAATAATATATTTCCATGTAATAAAGGATGACATTAGTTACTAATGCCTATTTAATAAATATGAACAAGTCAATGTAAGAAGACCTAATAGAAGCTTTTGCTTCTAGAAAGATCTTCCTCTAGAATGTTCTTTAGAAGAAAAAATAGTATAAATAAGAGTAGAAGGTATGAGAGGGATTTATATTGAGAATCATTGTAATAGAGCTCTTCTCTACTGGAGATTTCCCCCTCGAAGATGTTGATATTATGGTAGTTGCGGGAGGTATTTACCTCCACGTGTAAACCTGACAAGGATAGAATACTCTGAGAAGCAAGAAGAAACCCTAATGAGTTGGTTAATAACCCTAGAAGAATTGTCGTCTCAAGAAGATAATTTATATTAGGTTATTAGCCTCCAAGAGAAGAAGTCGGCTAGAAATAATAATATATACTAAACAGACAGATACCCATAATAAGAAGTCGGCTCAGGCAGTTAGCCAGAATTAGTATAAATACAGGAGGTCAGTTCTCATTCTAGCAGGCAGTCTCAGAATTGCAGAGCAACACTTGTGCGCACTGCAGTTGCCTTGTTTCTACACAGGTTTGGAGGAGAGTTGTCGTTGTAGCTGTTGCAACTAGCAGTTACGCTTGGACTATCTCTTAGCTAGGGTTTTGACTATTTGATCAGCTCTTGTTGATGAACTATCCTTGGGGAAAGGTGCTCTACCCTTTGATTGGCTATCTAGCATGGGGTTTTCTTCTAGAGTGATTCTCTGTCAAGGTTAAGGTGCTTGAAGGGTGGCTTCGGCCTTCGGCCTATGGTTGGGTGAAAAGGGTATTGTCAATGGTAAGCCGATCACATCCACTTATATTCTAACAGGTTATGGGCCCACACCTCCTTCATTCATTCTAACCACTGGAAGAAAACATAGCCGTAAGGATATTAAGCTCGTTGAAGAATTGTCGCTAGGGTTACTAGCAGGTGCAGTTGAAGAAACCCTAATCCTCTTGTTCAGGCACCTTAAATGAAGGGATTGACCTAATCTCTGGATAGATCAGTGTGTCCTATCCTAGCGCATCTCCTGGTACTCTCAGAAAGCCAAGACGTGAAGTTTGAGATTTTGGTCAAATCTAGGGTTGACCAAGTCAAAGCAACCATGAATTACTCTATGAAGTCAGAGAACAAGTGAGATGGAGCTTCTAACTTCAGAGCGTGGAAGACAAGGATTGATCTCATCCTTTCCAAGAATAAGGTGCTAGATATCGTGAAAGGAAAGATCGTGAAACCAGAGTTTGAAGAAGGAAAAGAGAAGGAACCGCAGAACGTTGCAGCTATGGAGAAGTTCAAAGGCAGTGACATCAATGCTATGAGTATCAGAGTGGAATATGTAAAATACCACTTGATACCCTACATATCCCATCTTGACTCATCGAAGAAGATGTATGATGCCCTAACAAATCTCTTCTCGGTTAGAAACATTGGACAAGTAATGAGTCTGAAGAATGAGCTCCGTGACATGAAGATGAATG
>JZKD02S0729298.1:72486-99859 GCA_000966675.3 Picea glauca | reverse complement strand
AATTAAGCATGGGTTCTCTTACTCCACAAAGCGTCTTCCCATGAGGGATTTCACCATAAGGGGACCACTTTGGAGTTCATCCATATTTACTTCTTATCAACCATGACAAAACAATGAGTCATATTTACATCAAACAATATTGGGTCCATTACCCAAACCTTTGTGCTATGGGGCTTTCTTCAAGGGTTGACATCAATGACAACCAACCTTAATCAACATGATACTCATCGGCCATAGAATTCTCTCATTCAAGTAGAACATGTGCATTTGCATACCTATTAGGATTACATGCATCTATCACATGTGCCACTAAAGAAAAAATACCACGTTGTTGTTTACTAGTATTCCTTAAGTAATTTGCATCCCCTGCATAAACACCAACAACAATTGTCTTAATCACCCATCTAGGAATACAAATTGTTGGAGTTCCTATGTCAAACTCTCCATTAATGGATTAAACATGGGCTCTAAGTATTATGGTCGACTATGTTGTACAAGTTTGACTACAAATTGGTTCTAGCACATAAGACTATTTTCCATTTGATGGTCCTATGTAGTAGTCAATTAATCCAAAGTTCTATACAATCTCAAATAAAACACTACTTAACAAGATAGAAGAGGAATTCAACATAGTAATACCCAAAGTATTCTCATAAAAGACAACATTTCTCATGCAAATTATTTCCTTTTTGACCAAATCAAACAATCTATAGCCTTTTGACTCTTCATAGTATCCCATCATAATACAAGCATGACTATTTCCATCCAACATATTCTTTTTTCCATCTATAATATGAGTGCATGTTATGCATCCCAATGTTACAAGGTGTCTAATTAAGGGTTTTATTCCACTCTAATTTTTTTTAAATGGGTCATATCTCATTCAACTTTGGTCAGAATCAAGTTAAAAATATAATTTGAGCAATATACAACTACTACTAATCTAAAATGAATCCGAACAAGTTAATAGTTGTAAGACTCAATATATGCAAGCATAATTAAGAAATTAAGGTTGGATAAACTATTAAAGATAATGCAAATGAAAAAGTAAATAAGACAAAAGAGGGAAAAATAAATTAAAAATAAAAATAATAATAATAGGAGAGAAAATACCTAGGAATGGAAAATGAAAGGTAGTGAATGGAAAATGAAAGGTCATGTATTTTGGCCTTCTCATTACCCCAAATCACCCTATTTTGGCCTAGGAGAAGAGGATGAACAAATATCCATTAGCCTATTAGGGGGGATTTAAGCTCTAAAATGGGTCTTCTAAGGAAAATAATAAAATAAGAGTTATGAATTTTCAAAGGGAAAGAAATAAAACTATTTTTTTAATTATATCTTCGACTTATCTCTTAATAGGTTTACTCAAATTTCAAATGTAAGCACTAATTGGATGTGTTATTAAATTTTACATCCAAAAACTATCCATTGTGTGATAGACCCGCAGTGAGATAAACTGGGAATACATGGAAAAAAACGTGTTTCTTGAAAAATAAACACATTTTTTTATGTATCTCATGTTTATCTCACATTGGGTCCATAAAAAATCTACAAAGTAGGTAACCATTGTTACACATTATTTTCATCACCCCTATGACTGTTAATGATGTAAACCTATCTATTGTCTTCAGAGGGATCAGTGGCCTAAATTCCTGAGGAAAGAAGGGAGAATAACTTTACCTGAGAGATGAAATCGTATTTTCCTTTGTAAAAACCCTAATAAGGAGGATCATCGCACCCTCTCCGGTTCTAGGGGTGCGACAATCCCAGATCATCGCATGTTGTACTAAACTTGGCCTGTGACGTCGTCACACTCTGCTCAATTCTAAGGGTGCAACAATTTTTGTACATGGGAGAAATGAGCATCTTCTCAATGCTTATAGAAGGAGAAGCTTCTATGGTGAGGTGGCCTCCAATCAGTTTGGATATTAATCACTTTTCTGATTTAGTGGGATCATCCTAACCTCCTCACCTTATCCTCTTCAGCTTATAAAAGGACAGGAGCTCTCATGGAGAAAGTTATTTGTTTTGTAGCTTGGGAAATTAGCTTGGAAAAGTTGGCTATAGATTGATTGAATAGTAATTGTGAGTAGCTATCAAATTTGCAGTCACAAAATCCGTGGATCAAAAGTGTGTGGGAAGCAAGGAATGTTGGAAGGGACCTTACAACATCAAGGCCTCTATTGTATTCTTCTTTTCATATTTTTAATACAGCAATATATTTCTTTCCCATAAAATTTTCTTTATTTTATTGTATGACTCCTTGATCACATACATAGGTTTTGTTGAGTATACATTGTTTCTTTCACTTCATTGGCTTGTGTCTTTTTACAAGTTCAGCATCCCATAATCCTTGGAACGGAGCGAGGATGACACTAGCAAGGACAAACGACGTTTAAAAGATATGTCATTTATCTCGTGTTAGTTAGTATAATTGATAATTAAAACTTAGGGAAAGTTTTATATTCTCTCTTGTTTTGTTCTAGTTTCATGGTGAAACTAGGGAGATCTATTTGTGTATGCATTTACCGATTTGTCCGATAACAAAATTGGAAACCATATTGGGGACCTTCTAGAGTTGATTTCTAGCTTAGATATCCTACCTTTGTGTGTGGATCGGACTGTCGATTGTTTTCCTAGGCATCATTGTTGTAATTGGTAACCTTAGTGGCCTATCTCTTTAGGGTATTTACATGAGGTGAATGTGGAGGGGCAAGTTTTCACGGTACCTGGAATCGATGTTGGCCAAACTCACTCAAGCTCCTTGGAGGGTATACCCACGTTTATGTGTGGGAGCTTGCACCAAGGCATAAATCTGTTAAGCAAGTCGTCAACGTAACTTTTCCACCCACTCTATCTCAACCCCTTCGTACATTGTTCCCGCGATGTTGGATTTCATCACCAACTAGTGTGTTCATTGTAAGAAGGTCTTGTTTGCTTATTTTCTTCCTATATTTTTATTGTGTGTTGTTTGTTTTCCCTAGAAGACTTTAGGTTGGATATTTATTTCATGGCATCAGTTCCCGGAATGACCAATGAGGGAACCCCTTTGCGAGGGGAACCTTTTTTTTTTCCTTCTTACAGAAACATTGGTCCTCCTCACATCACTACTTTGAGCCTTCCAGGTATCACAATTGGATTACTGGTATGGTTGTTTTCCACTCAAGTAATTCTGAATGTAGCTAGTACTTCTGTTGTAAGAAATTTCCCCCAAGAGCATCAACCTCATGTTGATCCTTCACCTTCTTCACCAGTAAGATCTTATTCACCTTCTTTGCTTGCAAGGCCTTCTTCCATTTCATCTTCTTCGTCAAGTGAAAGCTCTAAAGCTAGTAACCCAGTAGATAAGAAGAATAATAAAAGGAATATTAAGAAGAAGAAAAATAAACAAGGGTCCAAACTTCCAACCACTGCAAAACATGTTGGAAAACAACTAGTTATTGATAATCATGTTGGGAGTGTTGATGATGCCAAGATTACCCAAACAACCCGTAATCCCAAGTACCCTTGCAAGTTTTGTAAGGGTAGCCATCTTCTTAAGGATTTCCCTGGTCTATCCAAGGTTATATAAGTATGGTCTATACACCCTCTCCAACCAATGTCGTCAGCCTCTAAACAACATGTTGATGACCTCTTGTCAACTAGTCAAGATATCGCTGGAAAGAAGAAAAGTAGAGTCAAGTTCTCATGTATGTTATGCAGAGGGTCATCATACTCACCTTTTCCCTATTATGGACGAAGCCTCAAAATTACTAGAATACATGACTATTTCAAAACCTCAACTTCCAGTTGCTTATCGCAAGATTACTCTCGAACCCCTTGTAGTTGATGGAATGATCAATCTGGTCCCTTCATCTGTCAGTTTGATTGATCATGTAGTCAATATGGTCACGTCCTTAGTTGAACCAGTTGACAGAGTGGTCGATTTGATCCCATATTCGGTCAATCCCACTCTCCTGTTAGAGAGTGTCACCCAAGCGGTCGATCTGTTTCCACCCGTCGACCCCATTCTCCCCTTGGAGAATGCAACTCAAGTGGTCGATCTGATCTCATCATCGATCGATCCTACTCTCTTGCTAGAGAGTAAACCTGATTTTGCCCACGTTTTTCTTGTTGATACAGACACTACCATGTCGGGGGGAATTCCTCCTTCTCCCATGGAACCCTCTCCAAGTAATGAGGCCAACCTTTTTTATTAGGGTGTACTAACTAGACCTCGTCTTCCCTCCCACGTTCCTTTAAATATTACAGTACATTTTTTTGGTCGGGACGTTCCTTAGACGTTGATAGATGAAGGTTCGTCTATTAGTATTTTTTCCTCTCTTTCTTGGCAAGATTTGGGTTATCCTCAGCTTGTGTCGGTTACCCAGAATTTGTTAGCTTTTAACAGAAGAACCAGTCAACCTTTAGGGATCCTTCCTCAATTTCTTGTAACTTTGGGAGGGAAAAATGTCTTTATTGATGTCATGGTAGTCCAAGACCCCTTGGATTGCGATTTACTCCTTGGGAGAGATTATGTCTATGCCATGAAATCTATTGTGTCCATTTTTTTTCGTGTGATATCTTTCCCTCACGATGGAAGAGTGTGACTATTGATCAACTATCATTTGTTGGTCCTAACTTGACCATCAACTCAATGACTTCCCTAAACGGTTCATATATGCAATCAGTATCACCCCTACCACAGGTCAATTATGTGGCGTTGTCTCGCATGCCTTCAGTTGCTAATGCAAATGAGCCTCTCCATGTAATCTCAGTCTCTTCTGACTTAGATCCGGTAGTTGACATGGTGATCTCTTCGATAGGGTCTTTAGAGCTTTATCTCCTTCCCCTCGTTGTGGCCCTCGACATTTTAGGGACCTAACCCATCACATATGTAGAACAATATATTCGGATGTAATATAGGTCATTATTAATAGGGCCTTGCAATAAAGTAGAATAAGTTGAATGTAAGAATACCTAATAGAAGCTTATGCTTCTAGAAGGATATTCCTCTAGATGGTTCTTTTGATAGACATATTTAGTATAAATAGGAGTCGATGGGATGAGAACCATAGCTTGGATATTATTGTAATAGAACTCTACTTGACTGGAGGTTTCCCCCTCGAAGAGGCCCATGAACATTTCTCTCAGAATCAAAGTGCTCTTTCCGGTGTTATTTTGATATCATTTTAGTGTTGTTGTGGTGTCATTCTGGTTATATTGTTATTTATCTACCATTTCTAGCATTTTATTTCTATTCTGCATACTTTTTATATCTTGAATATTACAAGTGGTATCAGAGAAATTTCCTCGGCAGAAAATTGTGGGTTAATTTTTTTCAGGGTAGAGACGTAATCTGGCATCTTTAAGATACAGAGATTTGTCGTTAAGCACATAAACTCGCGGTTGATGGATTCATACACGCAGGAAATACAAGTGGTTCTTAAGCGCACATTTATTGGCCACCCTTGTAACCCATGTTGGTACCCCTTCGAGTGGTAGTGCATTAGACAACACCTGTATATGGACCACCCTAGATTTCCTAAATCCCTCTTTAGAAAAATTGATCAGTCGCCTGACTGTTATAGTGTCACCGAGAACAACACTCGGGAAGATACTCTCTAGTAACTGGGTAGTCGAGTAGTAAGGCTAAGGGAACGGTCTATCCTCCTTAGTTGGTGCCCTGAGATATTGGGCTGAGTACTACTATTGGACCCCGCACATATATCAGAGAGCTATAGCACAGGGAAAACCCTTGTTTGTAGAACCCTTGAATACCTAACCCTTGGGGACGGAAACAAAACATAAAACAGACAAGATCTATTGTCGCGCAATTGTGTTCGAGTTGCCAAATCACTACACATTTATTCCTGGTTAATCATATGGGAATTTCATCATTGCAGTATTCTTCAGACCAGAGTATAACTCCGCAGGTGTAGAAAAAAAAAGTCTGGAAATTTTTTCACCATTATTTGAGACCTGTTCCATTGGATTTATCTCTTCTCCCTTATCACATTCATACCTATCATTTTTCAACAATTTTTTTACCCACCCCTTTTTGGTTCCCTCATCATCATGGCCCATACCCATATCCAATACTTGGAGGCTCGCTTCAATACCTTGCAATCTAATTTCATAGAGACCCAACAAGAAGTGAGACAACTTTGTGTGTTCCTTCCAGAGTGTGTTTCTTCCGTCAAGTGAAGATCTCTTGGAATCCATGACCAAGTTTTGTCCCTTGACATGGTGTCCTTCCAGAGCATTTTCCTCTTGGAATCTATGATCAAGAATATGAGCATGTTTTTCTGATTTCAAGCTCATTAAAAAAATGAAACCAGTTATGAGCATGGTTTTCTGATTTCAAGCTCGTTAAAAAATGAAACCATCTTTGAGCATGGTTTTCTTATTTCAAGCTAGTTAAAAAATGAAACCATCTTAAAAGGATAGTTTTGTGTCTGTGTAGAAACCTCATTAAAAAATGAAATAGAGTTTACAAGCATAGTTCATGTTTCTGTGTCAAGATCGTTAAAAAATGAAACAGAGGTCTAGGGATTGAACCTAGATTTTCGAGCATAGTTTTTCTTCTCTGTGGAAAACTCGTTCAAAAATGAAATAGATTTCTTCCCTCTTCGATTGAGTCAAGTACTTCGTTACATATAGTATTTGAAGCTTCATTTCATCCACCTTTGTAGTTGGATGAAGCAAATCCTGGGGGGAAATTATTACAGCCTTTGGACTTCATGCTGAAGTTAAGTCGCTAGCTTCTTAAGCTGGGGGCTAAGTACCAACCATCTCTGGATTATGAGTTGGGAAGTTGCAAGAATAGTTTTCCCAGGTTCAAACTTGTGTAAAAATGAAACCACCTACCTCAAGCATAGTTTCCTCTGGTTCAAGCTTGTGTAAAAATGAAATCAGGTCCAAGCATAGTTTTGATTAGCTTTAAGCTTGTGTAAAAACAAAATCTATCCCAAGTATAGTTTTGTTTTGTTTTAATCTTGCTTAAAAATGAAAACAATCACGAGCTTAGTATTTTTTCTTTCGCGTGCTTGCAAATGAATGAGAATGTAACCGAGTATACTTTTATCACTTTTTCATACTCATAAAGGTTATACGAAAAAGGAACCCCTTGGAGTTCCCTTTAAGCTCTTTTCAAACTCTTTAAACATGAAAATATTGCCAAGCGATCTTGTTCTTTTCACACTTGTTAAATTATTTGAAGAAAACATATGTTGAGTGATAGTTTATCTCTTTTTTGGTCTCATCAGACTACTTTAAGAAAAAGGGCATTTTGGAGTTTCCTTTAACTTTTTTTGAGACTCTCTAAACATGAAAAACCCATGAGTTTTCTTTCTTTGGACTCATAAAACAAACATCGAAAGGCCCATATGGGACTAAACCACTCATTCCTAGGGTTCATTAAATATGCTCTGAAGGACTCATCCAAAGGATGAGATTACAATTCAATCATATGTTATCCTCCTCAAGATTGTGTAAAAATAAAGAGGTACTCGCCAGAAATGGTGGGGGGGGAATTGGGAAAGATGTGTATCTAAGCCTGTATTCTATGGAAGAGTCACTTTTGAACATGACACCCTTTAACTCTCTTTCTGTCTAGGCTAGAAAATCCGCTTGTCTCTTGATCATACTCCTTTATAAGATTACATTTTGGTATGTGATCTTTGTTGTTGAGTCAGTGTTTCCAAGACAATTGTCATGTCGTCAATATGTTCGAAGAGAAGTTCAACCCGGAAAGCATTCTATTGCATCAGCCATTTCTGCAGTCCTTAAGCCTTCTATTGCATTGGCCATCCCTGATTCAGTCCCAAATCACTTATTACTTTGATCTACTTCAAATCGTTTTACCCGTTTCATGCCATTGATGGAGGATACATTAAGGCCTTCATGTGACAAGTATTTTCCTGTTGACTTCAAATCATTATCCAGGAATTAGACTTAGAAACTAATTGGTACCTTGGAACTTGCATGCCTCAATGGCAGGTTTCCTCTCTTTCGATAGTGGTTTTTCATTATTCACCCCTGATCAGGAGATTCTGAATGTTCTACTTCATCTCATTACTTCACATTTATTGGATTGTACCAGAGTACCTTGGGGGTCATTGAAATTCATGGTGTTTTCCATCACACTTTTTAATGATATTCATTAATGACTGATAATCAAGTGGTTTCTACCATGTTCGACTTCAGCACATGTATTCACATGGTTATATTTGTACTATAGAGTGGTGGAAATGAAGACCTTGAATCTTTTCTGACAGATTCAGGTTGCATTGGAGTATATTCATATTGTATGTTTTCATAGATCCATAGTGTATGTCTCGTGGATATGTTCAAATTTGATTCTTTAACACATAGATCCACAATGTATTTTTGGTGGCTACGTTCAGATTTGAGTCATAATGGCATGGATCCACAGTGTATGTTTGGTGGCCATGAACTATATTACTTGACATGAATCTTTGCATGTCAGCATTTATGCTTTGAGTCATTTGTATTCTAAGTATGGGAATGCCTACCTTAGTGATGATATATTATTGTGTTGTATTTCCTTGTTTGTTGGCAGGTTTCCGATCGACTGTTTCTTGTTCCCTACACACACTCGACAAAGTATTTCAGCTATCACTCTGTTCTAACTTCATACTTTGGGGGGCTCTTTTTTACACATTATTTTCATCACCCCTATGACCTTTAATGATGTAAACCTATTTCTTGTCTTCAGAGGGATTAGTGGCCTAAATTCCTGAGGAAAGAAGGGAGAAGAACTTTACCTGAGAGATGAAATCATATTTTCCTTTGTAAAAACCCTAGTAAGGAGGATCATCACACCCTGTCCAGTTCTAGGGGTGTGACGATCCTAGATCATCGCATGTTGTGTTAAACTTATCTTGTGACGTCTTCTCACTCTACTCAGTTCTAAGGGTGAGACGCTGGGAAAAATGAGCATCTTCTCGATGCTTCTAGAAGTAGAATCTTCTATGGTGAGGTGGCCTCTGATCGGTTTGTATCTTACTCACTTTTATGATTTAGTGGGATCATCCTTACCTCCTCACCTTATCCTCTTCAGCTTATAAAAGGAAATGAGCTCTCATGCAGAAAGTTTGTTGTTTTGTAGCTTGGAAAAGTTTGTTATAGCTTGATTGAATACTAATTGTGAGTAGCTATCAAATCTGCAGTCACAAAATACATGGATCAGAAGTGTGTGGGAAACAAGGGACTGTTGGAAGGGACCCTACAACATCAAGGCCTTAGTTGTATTCTCCTTTTCATATTTTTAATACAGCAATATATTTCTTTCCCATAAAATTGTCTTTATTTTATGGTATGACTCCTTGATCACATACATAGGTTTTGTTGAGTATATGTTGTTGCTTTCACTTCGTTGGCTTGTGTCTTTTTACAGGTTCATCATCCCATAAGCCTTGGAATGGAGCGAGGATGAAACTAGCGAGGACAAACGACATTTAAAAGATATGTCATTTATCTCTTGTTAGTTAGTATGCTTGATAATTAAAACTTAGGGAAAGTCTTATATTTTGTCTTGTTTTGTTCTAGTTTCAGGGTGAAACTAGGGATATCTATTTGTGTCCACATTTACCAATTTGTCCGATAACACCCGTTGAATGTGGAATTTAATTCTGCATCCAATGAGTGCCTACCCTTTAAATTTGAGTAAACCTATAAGGAGATAAGTCCAAAATATGATTAAAAACGTAGTTTTGTTCCTTTTTGTAACATACCCAGCCTTCGAGTTGATTCTCGTTACTATTAAAATGACCAAAGATAAATCTGATATTGATTTTAAATGTGGAATAATACACATCAAAACATATAGGCTCAAGAAACTATTCATATTAATTAAAAACATGAATGCAATTATTTTAAACATGCACAACAACAATTAAACACATATGACAACATTCAATCACACAAAACTCATATGCAAATGTGTCATTTACCCACGACAAATAATAGAAAATAAGATAAAATGTAGAATGAAATGCACAACAATTAAGCTCAGCATTCAACAAAACTAAACATGGTGAATATGATCACTTATCTTAATAACAAATATGAAAACCATTGCAAAATAAGTATGTTCCACCCAACCATAGACTTGTTGTTCCATTTCTCAATATAAAGAACCCCCCAAGTTGGAGCTATGAATCCACAAGAGATGATAGTTCCTAAGTATATGGTGTCCTCTCAACAAACTTATTCCTATAGCCAATTCCATCCACCAACTTTTTGTCCCCTCAACTAGAACAACCCAGTGAATGATATCCCCTTCTCTGCCATGTAGTCCCTCGGGTTATCCCACTTCCCTCCAATGCTCCAGCATAGGTTGGACCAGAAATATTTTTGTTGGGGACACTAAGAAAATATAGTTGCAACAAGAATTCATGTAGTAGTAAATTACTTACTCCCTTTGATAATTTCTTGCATAAAATCTTACTCATAGACCTATATCCTATTTCTCTATGAAATTACAACTCCAACTAGCTACTAAACATTCCCACCCTAGTTTCCTTCAAGCTTCAACACTTAAAACTCCCTTGTTTTCCAAAAAATCTAGCTATAAAAATTGCCCTTTTTTTCCATACAAATTTCCTCTTTCCCCCATGCATGTTGACTCTCCCAATTCCCAAGGTTGATTGTACTCAAGCCCATATTCTCAATAAATTTATGAGGTGACTTCACACACCCACCCACTTACATGCATTCAAATATCGGGGCTTGGAAACACTCAGAAGGAAATATAAGTTTCATAGAAAAGATAATTTAGAAAGATAGTTTGGGTTTAATAGGAATGGGTGATTCCCATCCCCTCTCTTGTGGAAACTTATCCCCCAAGTCTATGTCCATGTTCGTTTGCAGTCGATGATACATTTTGTTCATTATTTTCAATATGCAATGTTTAAATATTACATCACTCCATCCACAACCATACAATGTATTTACAATATACATCACCAACTTTGGGGATTAAAAACGGGGATATTACATTCCCCTCCCCCTTTAGTTTGTATTTTCCTTAGTGCACATCACCATAGAATTTTACATATATTTACATACATAATTTTTTTACATCAAAACAATTGATAGTTTCACATATTAATGACTTGAGTAGTAGTTCCAACCAGCAACTCTTGTTCCCCTCAACCTGTACAACCCAAGAAATTGGATCCAACATTGGTCGAAAATGAAGTCTCAAAGTTGTGAATCCAGGAACCTCGGTTGCCAAAATGGAGTCTTCGCACACTTAGGTACAAATGTTCATTCAAATTTATTCAATTTTTTCAAAACTTTGTGGGTACTCCTCTCGCATGGCCTCCACATGCTTCCATGTGGAGTCTTCAGGACCATAGTTGGTCCATTGGACCTTTACTAGGCCAATGAATTTTTTCTTGAGTACTTTGACTTTCTGATCCACGATGCACATTGGGAAAATAATTTCCATGAATTAGTGAGATACCATGATCATGGTCTCCATGTGAGGGGTGTAGGCCTTAGGGTGGTTCAAAGGCTTGGTGATGATTGTTCAAAATCAACTTCAAATGGGATGAATTGTTTATGGAGAGTTGTTTGGAACTTGGATGACATTGAATTGTGCAATAATGGTAGAGTGGACCTTCTTTAAGAGATTTTCCATATGGTGAGAGATGATAATTTTTGGATACCCTTCTTGGAGACCTTTGAGAGTGTAACAATGTCCCTCCTTGTTGAATCCCATGTATAATGCCTTGAAATCCATGGTAATAGGGCCCAATTTCCACAACCATTCTACTCCCAAAACGACATCACAACCTTTTATTTTAATATAAAACATGTTAGACTTCAAGAGATGGTCACCCTTTAGGAGTTTCATATTCTCACACTTGCCACTACATTTCATAGTACTTTCATTGGCTATCATGATATGAAAATTATGCATAATGTGCGCATAACAGTGTGTTTATTTTTCTATTGTATGATGGATGAAATTTTAGGTATTGCCACTATTTATTAAGACAATCACCTTCATGTGATTGATATATCCCCATCAAGGTTTGGGGGACTATAATTACCAACAAATCATGAATTGAAATATGTAGTTCCTCACAAGGATTCTCCTAAGTGGGAACATCCATAGTAGGGGAATTAATCTCCACATGATCCATCTTGGTCACATCCTCATTTGAAAGTGCCTTAATATTTCCAGATGGGGCCATATCAATGAAAAATAATTTATGTTCCTTATGTTTATGCCCATGGACAAAATTTTCATAATAGTTATAGTAGAGGCCTTGACATTTTCATTCCACCATTTCTGTTATAGTCATCCTGTGGACTTTAAGGGGAGGAGAAGGATGTGGAAGAGGCACAAATGGAGGATGTTGTCTTTGAAAAAAAACAATATGTTTGGGTTGGGAATTTACCACCACATGTGACTTCTTGTCTTTCTAAGAGGCATTCAACCAAGTAGTTAGTTGATACATCTCGACTTGTGCTTTGATATCATCGTCGATACCACTAATAAAATACTCCTTGAAAAATGAATTAGACATACCTTATGTTTTGATTGCTAATATCTTAAAAGAAGCAATAAACTCTTCCACTTTGTTTGTTTGGTGCAACTTGGTGAGTAGCCCCAAAAAATTAGTACAATTTTAAATTGACCATAGATGACTTCATAAACTAGTTCCAATAAAGTTACCCTTGATATGCCTTCTTATTCCATTGCCACCATTTCCAATTCTCCATGTCCAAATATAACATTCCCACTCAAATTTTCATTTGTTCAACCTTGATAAATTAGAGAGAAAAGTAGTGATCCATCTAACTAGCCCATCCAGTTGGAACAGATCCATAAAACTTATTTAGGTCTATCTTAGGAAATATGTGCATCTCTTGATCACTTTTCCTTGCAACAGATAAGTATCAATGCTAAGGGTGTTATCTTTGGGGAACAAAGAGACCCTCCATTTTTATAAAGGTGGTACTCCTCTTTTATGCTTGAAGAATTTTTCTTTAACTTCTGGGACTATAGAAAGGGATAATGCTAGGCAACAGACCCCTAAATATTTATTATATTTTTTTTAAATAAAGAATGGTTCTTTAACAACCAATTTTTCCCATTCAAGCATAGTTATTTCCAGGAATGGACCAGACCACTCAACAAATGAATAAAACAAAAAGGTTGCAAGAAAATAAATTCCTTAGTTGACCAAGGCATGTCTCTTAATGGAACACAAAGTCTAGATGTGAAACTAACTCAGAAGAAAGATAAGAGAATGGGAGAAATTGGTATTTTATACTCACAAAGTAGATGCAAATATTAGGCTCTAAATCGTTTCTTCTTTTCACAAACTTCATTAAATAGAATCTCTTTAGCATTCAAGAAACCTAACAATCACAATTGTCTCAAGAGAATACATGTATCTTACTTCACAAACTCATTGAAACCATGGATATCGACACCATTGCTTTATTTATCCATAAATCAATATATTCTTGCAACATGCCCACGGTAATTTCTCATTTTACCCTGAGTATATCGTAAGTAGAAATGAGTTGTTGCAGTACGTCAATCTCATTGTCCCATCCTCCTCAAAGCTACTTTAACCTAGAGTCAGATGGTAAGTTTTATTTTCCCCATTTATTCTTGCTCGTGTCTAAAATCTTCTTGATGAATGTACACATGAAATTATCATTAAATAAAGTGTATTTTTTCATTTTTGTATTGAAGAATCCACTCAATGAGAAGATTCTTCCATTATTTTTAGAAGCCTTGTCAACAATCTCCCATATCTCAAACAATAAATTTATACTCTCCTTAGTGTTATGAGCAATAGTTTTTCTTACTATAATCAATGATTTTGGGGGCTCTCAAATTTGAGGGGTCTTTGGGTGCTTCCCCAAGATGGGCATTGGGTCCTCTAATTTCCAAAGCATGTGTAAATAATGGCTTTGGATTATTCATAGCAGCCTCTGGTTCAACAAACTTTGTTTTAATTTTAACATTCTCCAATTCTTATTCACTCACAAAATGGGACAATGCATCTCCAATAGCTAGATGCATTTTTAAAACTCTAGAAGGCTCTGATTTTTCACAATCATTTTATATTTCATTTTTATTTTTCCCAATTGTAACTTATGGGAATACTTATCATATTTTTCATGATACAAAGTCCCAAAGTAAACCTAAAATGTAGTGATCTTCCCTCATGGTACCTATTCATATATTAATGTAATTTTAGTCATCTACATTAAGGCCTAAGTTGGTAGCTTATTTGAATCATCGACCTCCATATTTATAACCATATTCTGATCCAGGAGGATCTTGGTGGCCACCCACCTATTTCAACTGGCTCAAAATATTTTTTTAGGAATTTACTTTTTTTAGCAGTTTCGGGTCCCAAACTTCTGGGGCCATTTTGAGGGCCTAAACCACGTTTATTCACGGTCGGACACCTAAATGATTTCCCAATGATTTAATTGAGCCCCCTCAATGAAGTGCCTCATCAATACCTTTCCAACGAGCTATCGTGCACCCCAAAAAAAGATCATATGCAAAAGTTATGACCCTGGGAAGTTGATAAACTAACTTACCCCAACGGGGCCCACGTGACTTTAGGCACTTCATCTCCTAGGGTTAGGTTTTTGGATGTATAGGGTGTTGGAATTCATGCTTATTGTAAAAAATCCTTCAGAGCCTCATTGTACTCATATTCTTGCAAATGAGCATAGTTGTCACATCTCTTCTCATAGATTATCTACCACCATTCTAGCAAGCTTGTTTTCAGTGTGCATTTTACAATTTCAACATATTTCTTATTTAACAGAAGTCAATTTTTACTGTATCTTTGTTATTATTCACTGTGTCTCTGTGTTAATATTAAAAATATATGTTTTCATTTTGTTCCACTCATAAATCTGGATCAGTGGTATCAAATCAGTATGCTCCTTGTCATTTTTTAGTGCATGTCCCCAACGCGGTCAGGGTATAGAGAGTTGGGTCTCGAGCCTGTTTATCTTGAGGATAACTTCTCTCGTGTGTCCAATAAATTTTCCATGGAGTGAGAAAATAAAGATGATGGGACATGAGATCCTTTCAAAATGTTTCTCTAGGTATCCCTCGAGCGACAAAGGAACCATATGATGGGAAGCTTTGCACAAATCCTTCGATGACTACCAATAAGCGATGCATCCACCTCAAGCGGAGGCGCCGCCCCCTTCAAGGTAAAAATCAATTTTGATATTCCTATATTTGAAGTTCAAATAGATGCAAATGCCGTAGATAAATGGTTAAACCTTCTATAAGGGTATTTTTTTGTCCACAACTTTTCCGATAAAGAAAAGATTACATTTTCACCCCTCAAGGTCATCCCCCATGTCAAAGATTGGTGGGAGACTTTCTGTGAGTAAAAGGAAATAGAGGTATCCACATTATTTGCAGTTGCACCCACTTGGGGTTCTTTCAAGGATTTTATTAAGGAAAAATACTACCATGTTGGAAGTTATGACGACTTGTATACAAGATGGACCACATTGCGATAGGAAAGATACCAAACAATGCCAGAGTTCACCAATGTCTTCAATACCTTGCACACCAAGTTGGGTATCAAATATTATGATTGACATTTGGTGCTCAAGTATCATGGCAGTCTGTATAGATACATCCAGAAAGAAATGGAGTTTTTGGACATCTCATCCTTAGGCAAGGCCTATCGATATGTCGTCAAATTTGAGCAAAGGCTGAAACAAAAGATGTGATAGTTTGGGTCTGGGAACCCCTCACAAAAGAAGCATGGAAAGGGCAGCCCCAACCCATAGAACAAAGGACATATAAAATATGGGCAACCTCAGGACAACCATTCCAAGTCGTAAGAAAATAAGGACAATGGAAATACAAAGAAAGATACCGAGAAGTGGTGCAAATTCCATAAGAGCCCCTGGCATAACACTGTTGATTGTCACTCAAAGAAATCATTGGTGGTTGATGTGAAAGCCCCTAAATCAGATATGGGTTCCAAATATGAGTTAGAACAAGAAAAGGGGAGATGGATCATTGACACGGAACCATGTTCCACCATTTCTACCACCAAGATCCATCTCGGTTGATCCACGGGATCAAAATATGCCCAAAACAAAAGTTGCTCGGTATTGCTCAAAAATGGATTCATTGCGTATATCTCATCCTCACAATCCCAATGCAACTTGAATGGGCTCAAACTGACATCATATGACTGAGATATTGCATTATGTCCACTTTCCCAAACAAGAAAAAAAAATAATGATTGTACGGTCTGTACAGTCTGACTGTGCATACTGTATTACTGACATGGAAGGGGGGTCGTACTGCTGACGTGTCTAGTAATGACATGGAAAGTGAGTTGGAAAGTGTTGATTTGGACCAATCTGGTACTGACACATGTCATATTGGAAGTAAAATGGGAAGGTGCCATGTGGCACAGTCAGGGGCCTCCACGTGGAACGTCGTCATTGGTTTGTTGGCTAAAATTTTATCGATTTATTCGAGGTCGAACCTGCGACCTCCATGTATGGAAGAGTCTTGGAAAAGGTTTGGCTACCAGCCCACCTACATTAGTACTTAACTACTATAGTCCAAAACATTTATTTGAACTTGAATCAATTGTTAATTTGGGTAGAAAAAGGGTTGGGGATTAGCCCCAGCCCTTGGTCACATACCACCATACCATACGACCATACATGTGGCATTTTGTTCAGCGGTCATTTGGTGGGTTCCAAAGCATAGGTCGGTGCTAGGCCACATGGGCCATGCGACCGACACCTCCATCGAAAAAGGTGTTTTTACCCCTAACTGTGTGACATTATGCCCCAATTTGTAGAATGGAATGCATACTGGGTTTTTGGCACACGAAACGCTTGGGGCTAGGCTCAATTTTGTAGAGGTACGCTTTGGTGAGCAGAGACAGCAGGTTATTGGGGAAAAGCCTCCAAAGTTGTATTATTATGAGTTTTTGGCCAAACCAATTGCAGGGAAAGCCCAACTAGAGGTTTTTGGACATTCTAGAGCCATTGAATCCATCTATTTTTCATTTTGAGCATTGTAAAGTATTGATTTGGCAGTTTGATCATTAATGAAAATAATCCATTGGAAGTTGGACCAGGAGATGTAGCCCAAGAGAGGGGTGAACTCCTTTATCATTTTGTTTTGTTGTGTTTGTTTTTTATGGTTGTTTATGTTTGTTTATGTTTCTCATGTTAAGTAAAAAACTCATTAAGTTTATGTGCTTGAAAACTTGATCCAATTTCCTAAGTCACATAACTATTTCACTTGCAAATTTTTACACACAAGCCTTTTTCATTTTCAGATCAAGTTAGTATCAGAGCATAGGTTTTTGAAGGTTTGATTTTTTGCAAGTATTTGTTTTTTTATTCTTACAAGGTTGAAGCTCACAAGAGGAGGAGGTCAACTTCGAGAGCCAACTTCTCAACTTTCAAGAAGGATAATTACACAATCACCTCAAGCTTCAAGGAGGCATTCACCAACTATGGCTCATGAGAAGATTCATGAAACTATTACTTCAGAAGATGAAACATTCATAAAAGATTTTTATGATATGACAGAAATGGTGAAAGTTTTATTTGAGGAAATAAATGCAAGATTGCAAGGTGAAAGCTCAAATTTTCCAAGAGTTAATGAAGATAGTGGTGATAAAACTCCAAAAGGAAATGGAGGGAATGGTGATACTCCACCTCCTTCACCTCCATATTCCACTTCTTCTACCATTTAACAACCACCTCCAAATTCTCCAAAAGAACATGGTAAAATTCCTCCACAAACTCCTTTGCTTAAGCTTGATATTAAGTTTGAATTGCCTATGTACATTGGAGAGTTAAATATTGAGAAATTGGATAACTGGATTTGTTAGATTGAAGTGTATTGTATGATAAAAAGAATCAAAGATGACGAACCTAAGATTCATCTTGCTTCTCTTATATTGGAAAGTGAAGAACTCATTTGGTGGGAATCCAAAACTCAACAGGACATGAAGAAACATGGTAAAGTTTTATCCTCTTGGAATGATTCTATTGTTTCACTTAAAAGACAATTTTATCCATTAGCATACATGTAGAAAGCTATTATGGATTGGAAAAATTTTAGAAAAGCTAAAGGGAAAAGTGTGCAAAGCTACACTCAAGAATATAGAAAAAGATCTTTGATTTTGGGTATAGATTTATCTTCTCAAGAAACTTTACTCGAATACATTGGAGGATTTCATAGCTACTTTAGGCACACAATACTTATGTTTAATCCTACAAATCTAGATGAAGTTTTTGTACAGGAAACTCATTTGGAAGCAAGAGGGAGGAATGACCCTCAAGAAGGAATCAAGAAGCCATTTGTTAAAGGAGACAAGGGAAAGAGGAAATTCAAAGGAAATGGAAGAAAGAATGCTTCATTCAAGAAAGAGGGAGAAAAACTCACATGTAAACATTGTTCAAAAGATGGCCATGATGAAGCCATTGTTGGAAACTTCATCCTGAAATGAGACCCAAAAAGTTCAGCCACAAGGGGAAACCAAGGATTGTTGCAAATACACAACATGATTTAGGTTTTGATTCGGGAGATGAAACAAAAATTACAGCCATGGGTTTTCAAGGTAATGATTCTATTGCAAGTACTAGGTATTCAAGTAGTAGCCTCAATGAAACTCAACATGAAAAAGAAAGAACAGATCTTTTCCACATAAGGGTTATTTCAAAGCATACCAAGATAGATACTCTTTCTGATACTGGATCTCAAGCAAACCTCATATCTAAAGACACCATTAAGAAATTGCATTTGGAAAATAATCCACATCCTAAACCATATCCTCTAAGATGGATATGTGACAATGCCAAATTGCATGTGACAAGAAGATGTAAACTTAGATTTTTCATCACTGAAAAATTTATAGATGAGGTAGAGCTTGATGTTATTCCATTAGATATTTTTAGTATTTTGTTGGGAATCCCATGCTTATATGATAGGAGAGACATCTTTTATCGTCATGAGAACACATATCATTTTTTTTAAATGGATTTGAGTACATTGTTAGAGCACATACAAAGAAGATGAATTCATTAGTTGTAAATGTTGGACAAATGAAGAGATTAGTCAATGCTAGTAAGAACTTTGTACTCTTGATGATCAAACCCAGAGACAATGTTGAAAAATAATCTTTCCAAGGTTGTGATGCAAAGTTGAAATATGATCTATATGAGGTTGTTAACCAATATGATGAGATATTTCAAGAACCAAAATGATTTCCTCCTAAAAGGGGTATCCAACATGAGATACAATTGCAGCAAGATTGTCATCTTCCAAGCATTGGTATGTACAGGATGTCATTCATGAAGAATGTTGAAATTAAAAAACAAATCCAAGAGTTGTTTAACAAAGGGGTTATCATGCCAAGCACATTGCCATGTGGGTCACTAATTGTTTTATTACCAAAGAAAGATGGTACATGGCTCATGTGTGTAGATTTCAGAGCCTTGAACAAGAGTATGGTAAAGAATCGGTATCCTCTTCCTAGAATTGATGATTTGCTTGATTAATTGAAAAATGCTAAGTATTTTACTAAGTTGGATTTGAGAAGTGGATATCATCAGATTAGGATTCCTGAAGGGGACACATGGAAGACAAATTTCAAAACAAAGCAAGGTTTGTTTGAATGGATGGTTATGCCATTTGGGCTTTGTAATGCTCCTGCTACATTCATGAGAGTTATGAATGATGTTTTAAGGCCTTTTCTTGATGATTGTGTGATTTTATACTTGGATGACATTTTGATATTTATCAAATCTCGTGAAGGCATGTTATGCATGTAAAGCAAGTTTTAGATGTCTTGAAGAAAGAAAAATTATTTTTAAAGACGTCTAAATGTGAGTTTGGAAAGACCTCGCTTATTTACTTGGGACATATTGTTGGAGGAGGAGAACTAAAAATTGATCCTTCCAAGTTCAAAGTTATTTTGTATTGTCCCAAACCCAACAATGTGACAGAGGTAAGAATCTTTTTGGGAGCAGGCCAATATTGGAGAAAGTTTATTGCTAACTTTTCTTCAATTGTAGCTCCATTACATGCAGTGACAAGCATCAAGAAAGTTTTCCAATGGGGAGGTAAGCAACAAAAATCTTTTGATGCATTGAAGGAGAAGATTAGTTCATATCCAGTTCTTGCACTTCCTAATTTGAGACAGCCATTTGAGATACAAACAGATGCATGTAACTATGCAAAGGGAGTAGTCTTGTTGCAACATGCCAAGCCCATTTGTTTTCATTATGAAACTTGTAATGGTGTTGTGATTAATTATCCTACATATGATAAGGAGTTGTATGCAATGGTGCAAAGTGTGAAAAAATGGAAACATTATTTGTTGGGAAAAGAAACTATCATTCACACATATCATCAAACATTGCAATATTTACAATCACAAACAAAGCTACAACAATCAAGGAACTTCAGATAGATGGGTTTTCTACAACAATTCCACTTGGTTATCAGGTATAAGAAAGGAATTTATAACAAAGTTTATGATATGCTTTCTAGGCATATTGTTAGTGCTTTAGTTATTCTTAAGCACAATTCTACCATTCATGAGAGTTATGTTGAACAGTATTCTTTAGATGTTGATTTTAAAGAGATTTATGCAACTTTGTGTTATTATAACCAAGTTGAAGAATTGGATTACCATTTGCATGATACGATTTTGTATCATCTTGGCAAGCTATGTATTCCATAGGGTGAAAGAGTCAACATCATAAGGGAAGCACATTCTTCTCTTATTGCTAGCCACTTTGGTGTAGGCAAGACAGTGGATAATTTTCAAAGGTATTGCTATTGGCCTAAAATGAATGAAAGAGTTTACAAATATGTAAGAAGATGTTCTTTATGTGCTACAAGTAATCCTAGCAATAGAAAGGTGGGTTTGTATACTCCACTTCTGGTTCCTTCTCATCCTTGGGAAATCATTTCCATGGACTTTATAGGAGGTCTACCTATGTCAAAACAAAATCATGATTATTTTTATGTTGTGGTTGATCATTTCAGAAAAAAGTGTATTTTGATGCCTTGTGTTAGCACTGGAAGTCACATCTAGATTGTTGCAGAGGTAAGCCCAATACCCATCAGTTTGTATATCATAGTGAATAGTTTAAAGGATGGTCTAATGGATGCAGTCTCAATATTATATCGCTTTAACTCAGAAAATTGGGTTGGTGTTATCAGGCTAATTGTTAAGTGCAGACACAAATCAATCCCCCTAGCTTCACTACAAAAAAAAAAAACAAGACAGTACACTACTCTTTCCTTAGATTTCAATTATCAAATGAGAAATGGATCTATAACATACCTTTTAAATATCGAAGATCCAATTTTTTCAATGCAATCCAAGCTCCGTCACGAGGTTTATGAGAAATATCCGCAAATAAGAACAAGCTAACAAAGACAAGAATAACAGTCTATTTGATATGAAACTATGTATGTGATCAAGGAATCATACAATATGAACAAATAACATTCATATAGGAAAGAAAAATATATCTGTATTAAAGAATGTGGAAGAAAGATACAACCAGATGCCTTGATGTTGTCAGGTTCCTTCCAACAGTTCCTTGCTTCCCACACACTTCTGCTCCAGGGATTCTGAGATCAATAATATAAATTGACAAAGCAAAACTCAAAGCCAATATACAAGCTCCAAAAACTTCAATCTATAAAACTCAATAACAAGACAATTTAACTTTCTCCATGAGAGCTCCTCTCCTTTTATAAGTTGAAGAGGATAAGGTGAGGAGGTTAGGATGATCCCACTAAATCATGAAAGTGAGTAATATCCAAACCGTTCAGAGGCCACCTCACCATAGAAGCTTCTCCTTATAGAAGCATCAAGAAGATGCTCATTTTTCCCACTCACAGGAATTTTTGCACCCTAGCTATAGAGCAACCTACGGAAACTTTGCAACCTAGCTATAGAGCAAGGTGCAGAAATCAGGCATTTTTGCACCCTGTGTATAGTGAAACCTGTGGAAATATTCCTTAATAGGGTTTTTACAAAGGAAAATACAACTTCTTCTCTCAAGGAAAGTCCTTCTCCCTTCTTTCTTCGGGAATTTAGGCCACTAACCCCTTTGAAGGCAACATATAGTTTTACATAATTAACAATCATAAGGGTGACAAAAATAATGTGTAAACACAATAACAATCAGTCGGTAACCTGCCAACAAATAAGGAAATATAGTACAATAATATATCATCACTGAGGTAGGCATTCCCATACTCAGAATACAAATGACTCAAATCATAAATGTCGACATGCAAAGATCCATGTCAAGTAACACATGTCATGGCCACTGAACATACACTGTGGATCCATGCCAATATGACTCAAATGTGATCATAGCCACCAAAAATACATTGTGGATCTATTCGTTAAAGACTCAAAAATAGCCACGAGACATACATTGTGGATATATGCAACTGTACAAACTGAATATACTCCAAAGCAACCTGAATCTTTCAGAAAATATCCAGGGTCTTTATCTCCACCACTCTATTGTATGAATACAACCATGTGAATACATGTGCTGAAGTCGAACATGGTAGAAACCACTTAATTACCGGTCATTAATGTATATCATTAACAAGTGTGAGGGAAATCACCATTAATGTCAATGACTCCCAAGGTAGACTAGTACAAACCAATGGGTGTGAATTAATGAATTGAAGTCAAACACTTGACAGAATCTCCCGATTAGGGGTCAATAATGAAAACCCACTGTCGAAAGCGAGGAAACCTACCATTGAGGCATGCAAGTTCCAAGGTACCAAATAGTTTCTAAGTCTAATTCCTAGATAATGAGTTGAAGTCGATAGGAAAATACTCGTCACGGGAAGGCCTTAATGTATCCTCCATCAATGACATGAAATGGGTAACAAGATTTGAAGTAGATCAGAGTAACAAGTGATTTAGGACTGACTCAGGGATGTTCAACACAATAGAAGGCTTAAGGACTGTAGAAATGGTCGATGCAATAGAAGGCTTTATGGGTTGAACTTCTCTTTGAACATATTGACGACACGACAACTGTCTTGGAAATACTGACTCAACAACAGGGATCACAGACCAAAGGGTAATCTTATAAAGTAGTATGATCAAGAGACAAGCGGATTTTCCAACCTAGACACAGGTGAGTGAAAGGATGTCATGTTCAAAGGTGACTCTTTCAACGAATACAGGTTTAGATACATTTCTTTCCCAATTTTTCCCCCACCATTTCTGGCAAGTACCTCCTTATTTCTATGCAAGATTGAGGAGGATAACATATGCTTGTTTATGTAAGCTCATCCTTCGTATGAGTCCCTTGGAGTATGTTTAACGAACCCTAGGAAGGAGTGGTTTGGTCTCATATAGGTATTTCAATGTTTGTTTAATGAGTCCAAAGAGATAAAACTCAGGGGTTTTTCATATTTAGCGAGTCTGAAAAACACTTAAAGAGAACTCTCTCGGTTCCTTTTTCATAAATTAGTCTGATGAGACCGAAAAAGAGATAAACTACTGCTCAATAGACATTTTCTTCAAATACTTTAACGAGCATGAAAAGAACAAGATCGCTCGGCAGTCTTTTCATGTTTAGAGAGTCTGAAAAATAGCTTAAAGGGAACTCCAGGGGATTCCTTTTTTGTATAACCTTTACGAGTCCGAAAAAGTGATAAAAGTTTACTCAGTTATATTCTCAGGTATTTACAAGCATGAGAAAGAATAAAGACTGAGCTCGGGATTGTTTTCATTTTTTACGCAAGCTTAAAACAAAACAAAACTATGCTTAGGATAGATTTTATTTTTACACAAGATTAAAACTAGCCAAAACTATGCTTGAACCTGGTTTCATTTTTGCACAAGATTGAACCAGAGAAAACTATGCTTGATGTAGGTGGTTTCATTTTTATAGAAGCTTGAACAATGGAAAATTATGCTTGGACTACCCAACGCATAACACAGGGATGGTTGGTATTTAGCCCCCAGCTTAAGAAACTGGCGGCTCTAACTTCATCATGATGTCCAGAGGCTGAAACCATTTCCCCCCAAGATTAGATTCATCCAATGACATAGGATGATGAAAATAAGCTTCAAATACTATACATCACGAAGTACTCGACAAATTTAAAAGGGGAAAAACTATTTCAATTTTTAACGAGCTTGAAACAGGAACAATAACTATGCTCAAGAATCTAGGTTCAATCCCCAGAACTCTATTTCATTTTTAAACGAGCTTGACACAGAAACAAGAACTATGTCTGTAACCTCTGTTTCATTTTTTAATGAGGTCGCCACAGAGACGCAAAACTATCCTCACATCTGGTTTCATTTTTTAATGAGCTTGAAATCAGAAAACCATGCTCAAAGTTGGTTTCATTTTTTAATGAGCTTGAAATTAGAAAACCATGCTCAACTCTCTTCTTGATCACGGCTTCCAAGAGGACAAAGACTTGGAAGGACACCATTTCAAGGGACAAACCTTGGTCATGTCCTCCAAGAGATCTAAACTTGACGGAAGAAACACACTCTGGAAGGAACACATGTGGAAGGCCACAATAAGGGTAAGGAGATCAGGCTCCAATAGCCCTATCGAAGAGAGTATCATGTAAACTATCGGATCCAAGTCATAAGAGACTGATCTTATAGTGAGAGTATCATATTCATCAGTAGTTGAAGGCTTGGGAGACAACGCCACATAACTAACTTGTGGCAGGGGCTATATTGTCTACATATAAGAACCATTTAGGGAGGTCATCCAGTCAGGAATGATGAATGAAAGCTGATCAATAGTCACAATTCTTCCATCGTGAGGGAAAGATATCACACGAAAAAGAGTGGACACAATATCTTTCATGGCATAGACATAATCTTTCTCAAGGAGTAAAGCGAAATACAAGGGGTCCTCAACTACCATGACGTCAATAAAGATAGTTTTCCCTCCCAAAGTTACAAGAAACTAAGGAAGGTTGATTTGTTCTTCTGTTAAAAGCTAACATATTCTGCATAATCAGCGCAATTTGAGGACAACCCAAAGCTTTCCAATCAATAGAGGACAAAATACTAATAGACGCACCTTCATCTCTCAATGTCTGAGGAATGTCCCAACCACAAAACTATATTGTAATTTGGAAAGGAATGTGAGAGGGAAGACGAGGTCCATTTATCACACCCCAATTAAAAAGGATGGCCTCATTACTTGGAGGGGGTTCCTCAAGAGGAGGAATACTCCCAGCATGGTAGACTCTGTATCAATGAGAAAAACATGGGCAGTATCAGGTTTACTCTCGAGCAGGAGAGTAGGATTGATCGATGACGAGATCAGATCGACCAATTGGGTTTCATTCCCAAGGGGAGAATGGGCTCAACGGGTGGAAACGAATCGACTGCTTGGGTTTCACTCTATGGTAGGAGAGTGGGATTGACCAAGGATGGGATTGGATCAACCACTTTGTCAACTTGTTCAACTAAGGACGTGACCATATTGATGACATGATCAACCGGATTGACCGACGAAGGGACCGAATTAATCATTCCATCAACTACAGGTGGGTCAAGAGTAAGCTTGTGATAAGAAGCTAGAAGTTGAGGCTGTGAAATAGTCACGTCTTCTAGTAATTTCGAGGTTTCATCCATATAAGTGAAAAGGTGAATTAGATGACTCCCTTTGCATAACATGCACAGGAACTTGACTCTACTTTTATTTTTCCAAATTGTATCGTGACTAGTTGACGGGAGGCCATCATCACGTTGTTCATAGGCTGATGACATGGGTTAGTGAGGTTGTATAGACCATGCTTCTATAACCTTGTATAGACCAGGGAAATATTTAAGAAGATGGCTACCCTTACAAAGACTGCAAGGGTACTTGGGCTTACGAGGTGTTTGGGTGATCTTGGCATCATCAACACTCCCAGCACAATTAACAGTAACTGGTTTCTTTCCAACATGTCCAACAGTGGTTGGAAGTTGGGACCCTTGTTTATTTTTCTTCTTCTTAATCTTTCATTTCTTCTACTTCTTATCCACCGAGTTACTAGATTTAGAAATTTCACTCGGCGAAGAAGATGAAATGGAAGAAGACCTTGAAAGTGAAGAAGACAAAGAAGATCTTACTGGTGAAGAAGGTGAAGGATCAACATGAGGTTGATGTTCTTGGAGGGAAGTGCTTACAAATGAAGCACTAACTGCATTCAGGACTACCTAAGTGAAAACCAGCCATACTGGTAGTCCAATTGTGAGACCTAGAAGGCTCAAAGTAGTGATGTGAGGAGGACCAATGTTTACATAAGAAGGAAAAACAAAAGGTTCCCCTACAACAGAGGTTCCTTCATTGGTCATTCTGGGAATTGACGCCATTAAAAAAAAAAAATCCAACCTAGAGTCCACCAGGGAAAATAAACAACACACACTAAAAATCTAATAAGCAAGCAAAAAAAAAACCTTCTCACAATGAGAACACTAGTTGGTGATGAAATCCAACGTCATGGGAACAAAGTAAGAAGGGGATGAGATAGAGTGGGTGGAAAAGTTACGTTGACGACTTTCTTAACTGACTTACACCCTGGCGTAAGCTCCCACACATAAACGTGGGTATACCCTCCAAGGATCCCGAGTGAATTTGGCCAACGTCGATCCCAGGTACCGTGAAGACTTGCCCCTCCAAAGTCACCTAGTGTAAATACCCTAGAGAGATAGGCCACTAAGGTTACCAATTACTACAGTAATTCCTGGGGAAAAAGTCGATAGTCCAATCCACATGCAAAGCCAGGGTATCTAGCCCGAAATCAACTTGAAAGGCTTCCACTCATCATTGTAGGTATACCTTCAAGAGACCCCCATAATACACGCAATCTCTACACCGATACCAACAAAGCAGGGTGAGTAAATATGTCAGTCTCAATCCTACCTTGTGATTGACCCTTTTGTTAAAAGGTCTTTGTCACATACCCACTACATCAATCAAATTTTTTTTTGGTCTTCTGCAGAATCAGAACCCCCGAATTTACCTATGGAGGCCTAGCGCAAGCTATCTCTTTCTCTCTCTCTCAATTCCCATGTAATCACGAGTCATGATTACAGTTCAAATAAACACAGTGTCTTTTGTATTTCACGCCTCGGCGCTACAATGATGTCAAATCATTCGACTCTGCAACCGTCGAACCCTGACAGGGCTAGCGACCAGCCAATAGGGACGAATCCCTACAGGGTTAGAAAATGGCCAATAGAAACAAATCCCAATAGGGCTAGAGAACATCCAATGATAACAGGCCCCATCGCACAGTTAAGTGGAGTACAGGTGGTAGAGGGGAATTGTGACA
>JZKD02S0729298.1:0-66465 GCA_000966675.3 Picea glauca | reverse complement strand
GAAGAATAGTAAGGGGGATCCAGAATGAAACCTCAGTCATATATCTGGGTGGGTGGACTCTGGCCGTCCATATTTTCTCGTTACTTACCTTAATGCACATTCATGCCCCAACTTAAAGCCAACATCTCTTCCTCACATCTAACAGTCGTCACAGACCCTGAGATCCTCCGAAGGAATCTCGTCCATTCATCGGGTTTATCATCACGAGAGTCCGAACTCTCGATCACAGGACTCTCGAATTATTGATCCCTGGTTTCCCGATGTAGTTAATCTCTTGACACGTAACCTCCATAAATCGGATGGTCCAGATTTGTCCCAGGATTTCCACCATGGAAAGTCCCTATCTCTCATCACCAGGACTCCCGATCCCGCAATTCCCAATTCCCTGAAATGGGTAATCTCATGACATGTGACCTCCTTCAATCGAACGGTTCAGATCTATCCTGGGGTTTTCACCACGAAAAACCTCGAGCCCTCGTCATCAGGATTCCCAATTCCGCGATTCCTGATTTCCTGAAATGGGTAATCTTACGACATGTGGACTCCACCATTCGGACAGCACAGATCTATTCCGGGGTTTTCACCATGGAAAATCCCGAACTCTCGTCATTAGGATTCTCAATTCCGTGATTCCTGATTTCCTGAAATGGGTAATCTTACGACACATGGCCTCCATCATTCGGACGGCTCAGATCTATTACGGGGTTTTCACCATGGAAAATCCCGAACTCTCGTCATCAGGATTCTCGATTCTGTGATTCTCCATTTTTCGAACTGGGTAATCTTATGACACGTGGCCTCCGTCATTCAGACAGCTCAAATCTATTCTAGGGTTTCACCATGGAAAATCCTGAACTCTCGTCATCAGAATTCCCGATTCCGTGATTCCCGATTTCCCGAAATGGGAAATCTTACGACACGTGGCCTCCGTCATTCGGATGGCTCAGATATATTCCAGGGTTTTCACCCCTATACACTGGGGTCTTTAACCCTCGGGTAACTCCTGACAGATCCAACGGCTGTCGAGTTTTTCCATACGAGATCTGATGGCTCAGATTGGTTCCTACCCGTGCATTCTTCCAAATCTCCCTGGACGTGGAAAAATCAACGGTCCAGATACTCCCATGGACCTTGAATATCTACGGTCCTGAATTCTTCGTTGTCCACAAAGACACAGAAAACAAAGGGGTAAGGCATTTAACACACTACTCACTCCTACCAGTCTAATGGTCATGCGTGACCACAGGTTTCCCGATGGAATCTTGTCCGTCGATTAATACCTATCAGGATTAAGGAACTTAACACTCCATCTTCTTCCTCCGATCTGATGATCGTGAGTGACCACAGATCTCCCGATGGAATCTCATCTGTCAATTCGATACTTCATCCTTATGCTACCATCTCGAGTTTTCAAGAGGATCGTTCCTCCCTGTGCAGGTTTATTAAGGCCTTACGCCTTCACATTTGCTTTCTCGGTTCTTGATGGGATTTTCAAGGAGGGTATCTCTATGGGGAGGTTCTTACCTGGGGTACTATCTGAGGCATATAAGGGTACCTTTCTCCCATGAATCAGACATGCGATCTGAATTAGGTCAGTAAGCATATAAATAGTGATTCATGAAGACATAAGCTAGACGTAGTCTTTCCATTATAAATATGCATCTACTAGTATTGATCAAAAACACCCTACAGACATTCTTACAATGAAATCATTCACAGTTTCACAACTTATGGGTATAATTATCAAAATAAACATATATATTTCAAGATGCCAAAGGCAAAACACTTATCAGAAATAACACCAGGGGTTAAGCAACTGCTAAGAGGGGTGCTCATTTCCACCCAACCGTAGGCTCAGCGACTCCCAGTGGATTTACCACTAGCCACCCTCGAGATAAGACCACGATGCTGAGAGATTGTGTCTCTGTTTTCCAGTGACCAGGAGTGAAGGTTACTCTCCTTCCTCTCTGCTATCACTCACTCTGCGTATTGCCAGATTTCTCTTCCTCCCCTTGCATCTACCCCCAATCGCTTCCACCCCACACCTTATCCTCTTGCGAGGTTGTGTGTGGCGTGATTCCCTCACGTTGTTCAGTCATGATGGCTCTACATATGGGTGGTTCACCTCCCCATCCCTCATTAATTCCTAAGGAGCCATCAACCTTCCAGCCTGCGAGACATTTAATTCGGGGCCAGCGAGCCACTTTTGGTTCTTCGAGCCAGTGAAGTCCAAATACGGTATTAATTCCTGGTGGAAGTTAACGCCACCTTTACAGGTGCCTTCCACCGCCATCGTGGTCTCTTTTTATACACATCCCCTCTCAGCAGTCCTGCAATATAATCATAATGTTATTCACATTTATTGACCTTTTCCATAAGCTCCATTCACATCACATATTCACATTCATGAGTTTGCCACAGTTCTGGCCAGTCCAGTTATTTTTACAAACTGGGGGAAACAGGGTGTTACAGGCTTCACAAGAAAAAATGTAGCGATTGGATTTCACCACTCCCTAATGCAATATTCTATGTTTGTTTGCAGCTTTGGAAAGTTATCTTTCACACCTATTCCAAAGCCCTACAACTAATCTAATGTAGGTTTGCTACCAGAAAATATAAAAATGTCTAATCAATATTTATAAGCATTTTATTTTAAATCTATTGTTACTCAAGAGGAAAATGGCGTGTCTAAATGATGTTTTGACTTACTCTAAACAATGCAAAAGAAATGAGAATGTAAATATTTCATTTTGATGAAAGCTATATTACGAAAAGGAGAAAGCGTTTATCATTCCCAGATGCACAATCTCCCAAAACTTGTATTAAACTCATCAATATCAATATTCTCAAGAAATGAGCAAAAGATATTGTACACCAATACACGATTCTTGGGCCCCCCCAGCCATGAGGGGGAGGAAATTTAGAATTCAAGACTAAAAAATGCCAAAAACCATGCAATTTCGCTACTTCAAATGCAAATATGCCCCCAATCTAATGTAAAGCAAGAAATTAAATCTTTTTGTTTCAAAGATAGCTAAAAGCAATAGAGAAATTATTCAAAACAAAATCAACCCAAACAAAGTTTCTCTTTTAACACGAGTTATTAAAAAAAAAAAAGTGTTCTTTTCACTAAACAATTCTAAAGAAAAAACAATGCTTTGTAACTGAAAGACACTCAAATAAAGAGACCAAATATTTCAAAAGAAAACAAAGAAAATATGGCTAAAATAAGCTCAAAAAATGTCAAGCAGACTGTAAACAGATCATAATCAAACCCAAAAATTCACCCCAAAACCAAATCCAAGATCTGGGTAAGGACAAAAACATCAAAAATCAAAATTTTCACAATCATCGCGGGTTGTAGAATAACACAATGCGTCAATACTAAGTTTCCACGGGCTAGATATGGGTAGAATGTGGAAACTCCACACTTTTCTAAACAAGCAAGGTGTGATGATCTTATATCGTCGCAGTGTCCCTCAAAGCAGGGTGCGGAAATCAAATAAAAAATGGAAAAAACAAAAAATATGAAGGTTTTCTAATGAATTTAAACAGTCAAAGAGTCAAGTTGGATCTCCCAGTGACTCAAAAAATAGAACCCAAGAAATCAAAGCAAGAAAGCAAGACAAACTAGGAAAATAATTTGATCCCCAATGGAGTCGCCAATTTTGTTATTGGGCTAATTGTTAAGTGCGGACACAAATCAATCCCCGTAGCTTCACTACGAAACTAGAACAAAAAAATATAGTACACTACTATTTCATTAGATTTCAATTATCAAATGAGAAATGGATCTAGAACATACCTTTTAAATATCGAAGATCCAACTTTGCCAATGCAATCCAAGCTCTGTCACGAGGTTTATGAGAAATATCTACAAATAAGCACAAGCCAACAAAGACAAGAATAACAGAGTCTATTTGATATGGAACTATGTACGTTATCAAGGAATCATACAATATGAACAAATAACATTCATATAGGAAAGAAAAATATATATGTATTAAAGAATGTGGAAGAAAGATACAACCAGATACCTTGATGTTGTCAGGTTCCTTCCAACGGTTCCTTGATTCCCACACACTTCTTCTCCAGGGATTCTGAGATCAACAATCTATCTTGACAAAGAAAAACTCAAAGCCAATATACAAGCTCCAAAAACTCCAAGCTATAAAACTCAATAACAAGCCAATCTAACTTTCTCCATAAGAGATCCTCTCCTTTTATAAGTTGAAGAGTATAAGGTGAGGAGGTTATGATGATCCCACTAAATCATGAAAGCGAGTAAGATCCAAATCGCTCAGAGGCCACCTCACCATAGAATCTTGTCCTTATAGAAGCATCGAGAAGACGCTCATTTTTACCACGCATGGGAATTTTCACACCCTAGCTATAGAGCAACCTACGGAAACTCCGCAACCTAGCTATAGAAAAAGGTGTGGAAATCAGGCATTTCCGCACCCTATGTATAGTGAAACCTGTGGAAATATTCTTTAATAGGGTTTTTACAAAGGAAAATACAACTTCTTCTCTCAGGGAAAGTCCTTATCCCTTCTTTCTTCAGGAATTCAGGCCACTGACCCCTCTGAAGGCAACAGATAGGTTTACATAATTAATGATCATAAGGGTGACAAAAATAATGTGTAATAGTTGGAATGCATAAGCAAGTAAGGTCTCAATCTAACTTTAGTCAGTAAGTTGTAGCAAGGGTGAGTAGGGGGAATAACTTTGAGAAGAATGAAGAAGTTTTATATGGACATCCAGTCTTCGAGCATCTTAAAGAGGAAAAACTCTAAAGGCAAGATCCTCTTGGTTCAGGATTTCAAGGAACTGGTTGAATTTATTACTGAACTAAAATCAAACACACGTCACAATTAAATAATAACAAACCAGCTGGATCATCCATGCCTGAGTCATTTAGCGTTAGGGGAAAAAAATTCACAACAAACTGATTAAAATTAGTCTTGATGCCACTGTGATCAAACCTACATCACAAGAACACAACTACCCTCGACTAGATCATCCATGTGTGAGTGTCTTAACACAACTGTTACAGAGAGATGAAAGGGAACTAACTTACATTAAACAAGAAGTCTCAAATACAAGTAAATAAACAGAGAACCAAAGGCTTCATTAAATCTTTACAAATTAGCTCAGCTCAACCATCGACCCTAACAAAATATGAGGAAGACTCCTATATACTCAAAACCAAAAACCTAGAAGTGTGCTTGGGTGGTTGCATTGAAGGCATTACATATGCATGATTTCTAACAGACTGTGCATGCAGTCTTTGGTCAAATGTGAACATCAGTCAGATGCAATCGCGCTTCAAAATGGACCTGCAGATGAGCCGACTAACTGACAGTCCTTCCCTGGGCTTTCCATTTATGGAAGAAACGATGTCCAACCACCACCAACCAACCTTAATAACTGCTTCATCGAGATTGAGAAGGAATGATTCAACTATGCACCTATAGGACGTGGCGGCCTCAGTATTATGTCATATGGGTCTGAGTTGGATGCTTGCAGGGAAGCCTGACAGCAGACATGGCTGTTGACGAAGTGACTGGCATGCTTGGTATGGAATAGCGGACAAGGGATAGCCGGGTAGACAATCGTGGATGGGAAGAGGAGACTGAGGATAGTGTGGGTACCACACAAGTGGGATATAAGGTGTAATGGGATGGAGGTGATGTGGAGAGAGGTGGAAAAGGTGACGAGAGATGATGAGGGGATAGGTGTCGGTGGGATGGTGAGTGGAGGACAGGTGTGAGGGAGTGAAAGTGATAGAGGAGAAACCACTTGTCACCCCTGGATAGGGTGCTATATGCACATGCGCATATTGGGGCCACAAAAAGTGGTTTGATTCTTCCCCTCTTTTGGGCCCGATGTGTGTCTCTAACTGACACGTCGCACCTCCGCAAAACCATGGTTTTGTCCCTGGCCCACCCTACAAATTTTATCGTCCACGCATGTTGAGGCCCCGATATGATCAACGATCATCGATCTGAGGTGCACAGATCTCAACCACCCATATTTGTGCGCACTTTATCACTCGCGCCAAAAGGTCACATCACTCATCTGACTTAGGATAGAAGCCAAAATGTGGGTTTTTTTCCCGCTTTATTCCATTCCTCTACCAAAAATGCCACTTCCTAGGGAAACACCCCCTTTTACAAATAAATGTGATAACATTAGGCTCCATGGGAGATGTCTTGCTCCCTGTGAGAAGCCAAGAACTTTTTTGCAGTTTCAGTGCCTTACTGTTGGGTTGGAGTCTCCTACTAAAAAACAAAATAAATAAAAACAGAACGGTATTTACAATGGCAGGACGCCGACTGCGGCTTCAAAAAAAAATATTTTCAGGAAGTGCCCATTTAAGGGGCCACCAAAACTTTTGTCACCCTCCAAGTTCTGCAACCTATAAGTGTTGTTTGGAAATTCTTCAGAAAACTTGAAGGGACCGATCCAGAGGGCTTCAAATTTTCCATGTTTGCCTCTATCCTGCCTGGGCGCATCCCACTTAAGTACTAGATCTCCCAGCTGGAAATATTCTCTTCTTCTCTTCCTGTCAAAAGCTTGCTTGATCTTCTACTGACGGTCATGCGCTTTGCCCATCGCATGCTCTCTAGTATACTAGACTTCTATCAGTTGATGAATTCTCTTGATCATATTATAAGGTTCTCCTTGGTAATCCTAAAAGAATTTTTCCACAAGCAGGGTGAGCTAGGCAGGAAAAACTGCTTCAGTCCCATATACAAGTTGGAAAGGAGAGACACCCAAGGACCTTTTTTTTGTCATTTGATCAGCCCACAAAGCAAATTTGAGCTTTGAATCCCATGATTTCTTGTTTTCCTCTAGCAGTCTTTTGATGATCTTTATCGGGCTCTTGTTAGAGGACCCTGCTAATCCATTTCCTTGAGGGTAGTAGGGGGTAGAGTGGATCAATTAAATCTTGAACTGCTCACAAAACTTGATCAATGGTTCAAACTTGAAGGATGCAGCATTATAAGTGATGATTATGTTCGGACAACCAAACCTTGCCATAATATCTTTGAGAAAACCAATGATCACTTTCTGAGAAGCACTCCTTATGGGAATAGATTCTATCCACTTGGTGAAATAGTCTATTGCAGTTAAAATCCACCTATGTTGACCACTTGAAGTAGGATGAATTTCCCCGATGAAGTCTAGCCCGCACTACTGGAAGGGTCATGAAGCTACCACAGATTTCAATGGAAGAGACTTGAGATGTTGTTTCCCAGAGAATTTCTGGCATTTGATACAGGCCCTAATCTTTGTGCAGACATCAGTGAACAGGCTAGACCAGAAGTACCCATCCCTGAGTATTTTATATGTCATGGTTCTCCAGAAGTGATGTCCTCCACACAAGCTTTCATGAAATTCAAACATAATCCTTTGATCTTCTTGTGGGTCTAGACATCTCAGAAGCACTCCTAGAGGGTCTCTCAAGTACCTAATTGCTTTGAGCTTCAAATATCTTGCCTTGCTTTTCCCCATTCCATCTGGAGGCCTTAACTCTTGTAGAAAAAATATAATGTCTTTGTACTAGGTACATTCTGCCAATGGAGGGCTATTTTGTGGATTTTTATCACACAACTTAGCTTTTTGTCTTTTTGAATAGGTGTTGATGACGCTAACCCCCAACGCTTTACAATTAGATTCAACCAATAGCTTGGCTAAACCTTGGCCTTTAACTAATTTGGTGGGCTTTATTTCCAGATCAAACTCAGGGATTTGGGAAATCCACTTACTCCTTCTTCCATCTATGTCAGGTTGAATGAGAATGTCCTTCAAAGTAGCTGAAGGGGCATATGCAATAACCCTTGAATGAAGGACATAGATTCTAAAAGCCTTGAGGGCTTTCACCAATGCATAGGCATGTTTTTCCATGATGTCATATTTCACCTCTGCATCTCTTAGTGCTCTACTGAAAAATGAAATAGGTTGCTCCAACCCTTCAGCATTTTTCTGCAATAAAACAGTTGTCACTGTGTCAAATGAGGCAAAGGCAAAGATTAAGAAATCCTTGGAGTAGTCACGACTGACGAGCAGTGGTGCCTCAGTCAGTACCTTCTTCATTTGGTCGAAAGAATTTCTAGACTCAGCAATCCATTTTACTTCATTCCCCTTCCTGGGCATGGCTATGATATGCTTCACCAATTCAGCAAAATTTGAAACAAACCTTCTCAGAAAATTGATTTTGCCCAGGAAAGACTGGACTTCCTTCTTGGATCTGGGAAGTGACAAGGTTTGAATAGCTTCCACCCTTATTGAATCAATGCCAACCCCCTCTGTTGATACTATGTGTCCCAACAATTTCCCCTCTTTCATGGAAAACAATGACTTCTTGGGACTTAAGGAGAGACCAAACCTGTTTCATTTCAAGAAGACCCTTCTTAGATGACAGCAGTGTTCTTTATCAAATCTGGAGAAAACAATAATGTCATCTAGGTAGATGACTAAAAATTTGTCCCTTTCCCCTATGAAATATATGTCCATGGCTCGCTGAAAGGTTTCTCCTACGTTCATCAATCCAAAGGGAATTCTACCATACATGAATGTACCCCAAGGAGTAGTGAAGGTTGTCTTTTCTCTATCTTTAGGGACAACAGAGATCTGATTGTAACCAAAAAATCCATCAATAATGGAAATACTAGATGCACCTATTACCCTCTATAACATGTGTTCCATCTTTGGAAGGGGGTAATTATCCTTCTTTGAGCTCTTGTTCAGGTTCTTGAAATCAACACAGAGTCTGATTTCTCCACTCTTCTTTCTCACTGGGACCCATTTGGCCACCCAATCAGAATATATCAAAGGCATAATAATCTGAGCATCCAAAAGCTTCTTCACCTCCCTTTCCATAATAGGCAGCAACATAGGATTTATTTGTCTTAACTTCTACCTAAATGGTTTGGCTTCCTCCTTCAGTGGGATCTTGTGGTCAATGACACTAGTGTTATATGTTCTAAAATCTTCATAGGTCTAGGAAAACACATCAGAAAATTCTTTTAATAGCTCAGTATACTCATCCCTCTGCTCCTTTAACAAGTTGTTATACAAATTGACAAACTTTGGATCCTCCTCTGTGCCAATATTGAAATCAGCTACATCAACGTTATCATTCAAGATTTTACCCTTTACTGCCACATCATTTCTATCAAATAACCTTTCCAGAGGGACCAGTCCCTTTGGGATGTGATTTTTGGGTAGCTGAACAATATGATGATCAACTATATTGTTTAGAAAAACATCAGCATGAGGATCAATGTCAGAACCAAGATCTTGATCGATGTGTAATGCAGAAAATTCATCCACAGCTTCTAGGAATATTTTGATTTCAAGATCATCCTCAAACACCTTCCAATGCTTGACATTGTTAGGTATAGAGGGCCTTTATTTTACTTCTAAATCATACCTAAGCTTGGGTCGCAGAGGAACTCTGAAATTGCTTTCCGAAACAGCCAAAGCGTCAGCCATGACATTCTCTTTTCTTGGAATAAATGAAATGTTGAAAGCCAAGAAAAAACTGTCAATGAGGTCCCATACTTCATTTTTGTAACTTTTGAGTCGAGGGTGTTTGGACTGATAAATATTTTTGATATGTTGGACAATCAACTCAGCATCTCCAAACACTGTTATCTCTTCAATCCCCATATCTGTTGCAGCCCTCAAACCCAAAATGAGAGCTTCATATTCTGCCACATTGTTGGTAGCTTAAAATTCTAACTTGTAGGACAGAGATATAATTTCTTGAATAGGTGAAACAAGGACTACTCCATCACCAGCACCTTCTCTAGAAGAGGCTCCATCAAATAACATTTTCCAAATAGAGGTAATCAAAGGAGAATATTCACATAGATTAAGGGACTGCTTTCTGATTTCATGAGGAGGTTCAGGGACATCAGTGAGATACAACAAGTTGGATCCCAAATTAGTATCAAGGGAAAATATAGAATGATTGGTGGGGTTTTCCTAATCACTGATAATGTACTCCAACTGAGCTTCTCTATATAGTCTTCTATGCTCCCCCCCAAACATGGGAATAGTATCATATGTGAGGTTCATCTGCAATGTTCCCCAAATCCTTTTTATCCAAGATCTTGACAATAACATGCCAAACTTTGGGGGAACATCAGCCACTACAATATCCATGAACACACTTTTCATGGGAAGTTGAAACAAGGTCACAATCAGATCTTTGATGACCCCAAGAGATTATACCCTCCTTGAATCAAAAGAATACAAATCATGGTATGCTTTGGTGACTTCCAATCCTAGTTCTTCCATGACAGTTTTGGGCGTGAGATTATGAGAGGCTCTTGAATCCATTAGACAATTATGCAACACCTTATCATGTATGTTTAGTGATGTGTAGAAGGGAGGGGATGAATCATATCTATCTTCTACCATGGGACCTAAGATGACTGTTGGTTTTTCATCTTGCAAATTGATTCAGTCTGTGGGATGATTTGAGGGTTCAAGTAGCAACATCTTAGATAGGGATCTCCTAAAGTCCTCATGATTGATCGGCTTTGAAAGGGGGATAGGAATACTAATCTTCTAAATTTCATGCTCAAAATTAAAATAGGAGGGGGGCTTGAGAATTTCTATTACCTCTGGGATGGTACCTTTGACTACTAGTGGGAGGTTCTATGTTTTCTTCTCCTTGTTGTTTCTTGCTACATCATTGGCAAGGTTTTATGCTTTAGCAGGCTACTCATGAACACCAGGATTTCCTCCTTTCTTTTTGGACCTGAGGTTGTATCTATTTGGATTTTCGTTGGCCTTATCCCCATTTCTTGGCTTATTTAATTGGTTGTCCATGAGAGACTCCTCGTATGTTGATTGAGTTAAGTGAGGAGAAGAGGATGTATCTTCAAGACAGTGAATTTTTGGATCGAGGTATTCTTCCTCTCCACCCTCATATATAACAAGGTTATTTTGAAGAGGGGTCTGGATTTTTTGATCATCCTTATCTCTGTTCCGAGGCTCTCTTTGAATAATCTGATGAGCATTGTTATTTGGCCTCCTGAAGTTGCCTTTGTTATCAACATTTTGAGGATTTATGTATGTCTACTTCCCCTCTAACTCCAACCTTTCCATTCTGGATGAAAGTGATTTTAATAACTTGGTTACTTCATCCATTTTAAGGGGGGGAGGAGAAGTGGAGTTTGAGGCTTCAAATCTTCCTCTTCCTCTATCTCTATCAGCCATATTCCTGAGTTGGTCCACTGCCAATATATTAGACTCTACTTCCAGGGTTGCATATTTCATATGAGACAAGGAGGTATCTCTTCTCTCTCTTAATAGGAAAAAGAAGTCAATATCAAAAGCCCTAGCATAGGTAATTTTGGCAGAGGCCTCAGTAGGATTTCTCTCAGCAGGGATCTTATTGTACATTTTGTTGAATATTTTGGAGAAGTCAGAGACAGACTCTCCTCTTTTCTCTTTAGGAACATGAACTCTGTGATATAATACATGAAGTCCTTTTTATTCCCCCATTGCCTCAAGAAGATATAATCTAAAGCCTCAATATCATCAATGGATCCAGGGGTCAGGGCCCTAAACCAATTTTTGGATTCTCCATCAAGACTGTGGACAAAAATCCTCATCTGCACATCTTCATTTACGATGACATAGTTATCAACATAACTATAAAAAGATGCAAGGTGCTCCTCTGTAGTGATATCTCCCTCCCCTGTGATTAGGCAGTTGCTTAAGGTAGCCACCGACTGGGAGGGAATTAATATGTTGATGAAAAACGAGAGGGGCATATCTAGAAGCTACTATAGCATCCATTCTATTCCTGGGGGGATTAGCTCCTTCCATTGGAGTGTGAATGGGAGGAGAACCAGGAGGGGATGGAGTTCGAAAAGGGGAGATTGGGGGTGTGATTCTGGGAACAAAGGGAAACAACTGAGGATCTAGAGAAAAGGCCTCAAGGCTCTAGGGAACAGAGGTTTACCTCTCTGTAAAACCAGCAGCTTTAATAGGAGGAGGATTAGTGAAACTGGGAGAGGGGAAATCAGCAGGAACACTCCCAAAATTTAAATTTCTAGAAGCTCCAGCAGATGGTGTAACAGGAAAGTGAGAAATAGCTACTGGAGATGTTATAGGAGAAGAATGAAAATTACCAGAATCACTTGGTTTAGTAGTAGAAGTTACCTACTGAAGGGTCCTTTATCTTCTGATAATTTTCTCTGGATCAGCTTCAAGTGTTGCTAAAGGTATTTGTGGAGTGGACCTCGTGTGTCTTCCCCTAGAAGACATAGCTGAAATAGTGGATTTGTCTCAATGGAGTTGCCAGGTGCACAGTTTCAATCTTTTATGTACTAAGTCATGATGCACCTTTAGAACCAGTAAGCTTTGTTATTCAATCCTAGGAAAAATTTTCAATTCGTCCCCGTCAACGGCGCCAGAAATGTTAGCACTGGAAGTCACCTCTAGATTGTTGTAGAGGTAATCCCAATACCTATCAGTCTGTATATCACAGTGAATAGTTTAAAGGATGGTCTAATGGATGCAGTCTCAAGATTATATCGCTTTAACTCAGAAAACTGGGTTGGAATGCATAGGCAAGTGAGGTCTCAATCTAACTTCATCCAGTAAGTTGTAGCAAGGGTGAGTAGGGGGAAGAAATTTGAGAAGAATGAAGAAGTCTGCTATGGACAGTCGGTCTTCCAACAGCTTAAAGAGGAAAAACTCTGAAGGCAAGATCCTCTTGGTTCAGGATTTCAAGGAACTGAATGAATTTATTACTGAACTGAAATCAAACATACATCAAAATTCAATAATAACAACCCGACTGGATCATCCATGCTCGATTCATTTAGCGTTAGGGGAAAAACAATCACAATAAACTAATTAAAACTAGTTGTGATGCCACTGTGATCAAACCTACATCACAAGAAAACAACTACCCTCGACTGGATCATCCATTCACGAGTGTCTTAACACAGTTGTTATAGAGATATGAAAGGGAACTGACTTACATTAAACAATAAGTCTCAAATACAGGTAAATAACTAGAGAACCAAAGGCTTCATTAAATATTTACAAATCAGGAGCTCAGCTCAACCATCAACCCTAACAAAATATGAGGAAGACTCATATATACTTAGAACCAAAAACCCAGAAGCGTGCTTGGGTGGTTGCATTGAAGGAATTACATCTACATGCTTTCTGACAGACTGTGCATGTAGTCTCTGGTCAGACGTGAACCTCAGTCAGACGCAATCGCGCTTCAGAATGGACCTACAGATGAGCCGATTAACTGACAATCCTTCCCTGGGATTTCCATTTATGGCAGAAACAATGTTCAACCACCACCAACCAACCTTAATAACTACTTCATCGGGATTGAGAAGTCCTAAGTCAACTCTGCACCTGTAGGACATGGAGGCCTAAATATTATGTCGTTTGGGTCTGATTCGGATGCTTGCAGGGACAGCAGACGTGGCTGTTGATGAAGTGATTGGCGCGCTCGGTATGGAATAGAAAATAGGGGATATCCAGGTAGATAGTCATGGATGGGAAAAGGATATTGAGGATAGCGGGAGGACCACACAAGCGAGAGCTAAGGTGTAATGGGATGGAGGTGATGTGGAGTGAGGTGGAAAAGGTGATGGGAGATTATGAGGGGACATGTGTCGGTGGAACGGTGAGAGGAGGACAGGTGTGAGGGAGTGAAAGTGATAGGGGAGCGACCTCTTGTCACCTCGGGATAGGGAGCTATATTCACATGTGTGTATCGAGCTCACGAAAAGAGGTTTGATTCTTCCCCTCTTTTGGGCCTAATGTGTGTCTCTGACTGACATGTCGCACCTTGGCAAAAGCATGGTTTCATCCCCGGCATGTCCTACAAATTTTATCGCCCGCGCATGTTGAGGCCTCGATATGATCAACGACCATCGATCTGAAGTGCATAGATCTCAGCCACCCATATTTGCATGTGTTTTATCACTTGTGCCAAAAGGTCACATCAGTCATCCGACTTAGGATAAAAGCCAAAATTTGGGTTTTTTGCTTGCTTTCTTCCATTCCTCTGCCAAAAATGTCACTTCCTAGGGAAACACCCCCTTTTACAAATAAATGTGATAACACCTTGTAAGAAGCAGGTTACAGCTGAGAAAATGGCACAAATGTTCTTTCAGCATGTCTAGGTACATTTTAGGTTTCCCAAATCCATTATTTCTAATTGAGATTCTTGATTTATTGGGAAATTTTCATCAAGCTTATGGGCACTCATGGACACCAAGCTGAAAAAGAGCACCGCTTTTCATCCACAAACTAATGGTCAAACAGAAGTGGTGAATAGAAAAGTAGTACATCTTCTTCATGGTTATTTCCGCAAACATCCTAAGCTTTGGGATGAGCACCTACACTACAATCAGCGTGCTTATAATCGGGCTAAGAACTCTCCATACAAATGTTCTTTCATCATGTCTGGGTACATTTTGGGTTTCCCAAATCCATTATTTTTTATCGAGATTCTCGATTTATTAGGAACTTTTGGTCAATCTTATGGGCACTCATGGACACCAAGCTAAAAAAGAGCACATCTTTTCATCCACAAACTAATGGTAAAACAGAAGTGGTGAATAGAACAATAGTACATCTTCTGCATGGTTATTGTAGCAAACATCCTAAGCTTTGGGATGAGCACCTACCCTACTGTTGGCCCTTGAACAATTTTTGGAGAACCTTGGTCATGTTTGACCATTTTTGGGACTTCGACAAGCTGGTCGAAGGCAAAGTGCAAGGTGAAGCGGACATCGCAGGATCTCGCCCCCTTTTTAGGGATTTTTGGGTTTAGGGTTTATGTAACGGGTATGGGATGTCAGCCCATGGGTTTACACATGCCTTGGCCCATTTTGTAATGTACAAATAGATATCTAGAAAATGTAAGAAACACACTAGATCTAAGAGAGGTGTGGTGCTAAGTAGTTGGATCTATGTGATTGAGCTAGCTTTGTGCATATTGTGTGTTGAGAACTTGTAGAGCTAAGTGCAAGTGATTGTAAAGAGGATTTGTGTTGTGACCTAACTTGGGCAAGGAGGATCTAGTGAGGTGCGCGTAGATCTCTTGTCTTATGTAGATTTGGATTTGATGCTCTATGGATGTAAGGAGATTGACAAAAGATAATAAAGAAGATGAAGAGTTGGTGGACGTAGCCCCACGCTAGGGGTGAACCACATATATCTTGTGTTATGGTTGCTTTGTGTGATTGATGTGATTTATGCTTAGTGTTGTCATATTTATGTATTTTGAATGCATCTCATATAATAGCTTAGTGCTTAGTGATGTGAATGAATGCTATATCTAATCTATTTCTATATGCTAAGTGCTTGGGTGTGTTAGATCGTGTTGAATACTGTGTTGTTCTTTAATTAGGGTTTTCTCCTCCGAAGTAAATGATAATGAGTTTTAACTGCTAAGTGCTCTGTTAAGTATTGTAATCACAGATTTGTGTCCCAGCTAGATTGCAGACACTTGAGTCTTGCAACCCCCCTGCCTCTACCTTTGGTGAGACTTCATCTACTTTGCAGGTGTTGCCGAAAAGGCCGATAGTTAGGTTTTTTTTGGTGCATTGTTGAAGCGTTGAACCCTAGGTCTTCCCCTGTGCCAACAAATGGTTCCATTGTTGGGACCTAAAACTGTGATTGCTGGGAACTGAAGAAAATAGAAATCTATGTGCGTAGATATGTTGCTTTAGTGCGCATTATTCTACTTGACTTGCAAAGCTCTGTGCTAATAAAAGAAGACCGATCTGAAGAAAAGAGGTAAGATCATAAAGCTTTGTGCTCTGATAAAGGTATGATAAGTGAAATTTTTTGTTTCGAAAGAATGGATCTATGTATGTTTGATAGATTTTGTCCTAGTCTGAAAACTAGGGCACAACTAGAATAAAGAATATTTGATATGAATAGATCTGATAGAACTAGTGAAAGATATGTTATTCCTATGCATAGAAAGAATGTTCGGACTAATACATGGATGTAGGATCCTATAAAGAAATTTTTACAGGTTCAGCACTGTGATCCCAGTGCGCAGTACAAGAAAGGTTGGGGATCACTCAAGAGAAATAGAGGATTAACCCTTTATTATAGTTGCAAAATACCAGGACATCTTGCTAAGGAATGACCTGGTAGAAGTCCTAGTTGTCTTTGTTGTAAATCCATGGACCATGAAGTTTTAGATTGCCCTAGAATGATTTCCAAAGTTGAAAATATGAACATGAGACAAGAAGACCATGAGGAAGGTCAAGAGACTAAGAATATGGTCAAGAACCAGAAAGAATCAGAGACTGTGTTATTGTAGATGAAAGAAACCTTGAATGATCACAGAGACATCAACTTATCAAGGGTCTTAAAAGAGAAGGACTGCATAGAAACAAGAATAGGAGACTTTAACATAGACTGTGTATGGGATGCAGAAACACAGGTGAATATCATGATAGAAAGAACTTGGGAAATTTTGGGAAAACCTGCTATAGTTCCTTCATTGAGAGGAATATGATTGTTTAAAGGGAAGATGATAACCCTATGTGGAATAATTACCTAGATACCTATGAGTTATCATGGCACTTCGACAGAAGAAGAATTTGAGGTCGTTAAGTTTGTTGAGAACAACACCCCATTTGATATTTTGCTAGGAAAAACTTGGGATGAGAATGATCAGATACGAAGGAAACAAGAAGAGGAAGCTCTAGAACAGAAAAAGAAATAACTAAGATATTTCATGGCTAGGAGAATAGCGCACTTACTGGAATAACAAGAGGACAAGTCGAAGCTACTAAGGACCAGAGACTTGGTCATTGAAGTTGAAAGAACACAGGAAGACTTGAAACCCTTTTCCATACAGGAGAGTAGAGCACCTACTTCAGAAAGAGAAGAAGTATTACTCTCGAACCCCTCGAAAGACCCTCAGCAGTGCGAAGTTACTATGATAAGAGTGGATAAGAACAATAATGGAAAGAGGAACCCAGTAACTCATATTACAGGAAATAAAGCAAGAAAGATCAGCCAAAAGAAAGCAAAGTTAGAGAAATTGTAGGAAGTTCCAGAGAGGACTTAGTAGAAGGAGGGTTTGCAAAACTAGAACTTCGTCGGGATATCAGAATAGTGTAGATTGGCCCTTTTCCACGACGAAGCAATATGACCATTGGAGGCATCCCGACCATTATAATGACGCTCCATAACGGCTAGAAACGCAGTTATTAATGGAACGTTCACCATTGGATCGCTGGGACTGCACCATAATGGATGGAATTGCATTGATTGAGGCATTTATGCCCGTTGGAAGCATGTGTTATGATGTTGTCTATTTATCTCGTCAAGAATTTCACCATGAACACTTTTTCCAATTGTGATTATCTGATCCCACATAGAACTAGTTGCTTTCGTGCAGTGCCTATTGAGAGCTCGCCACACGTTCTGTTACCTTGATTGTTTGTTCACCGACCTAAGATATATGATCTCGCACGTGTATGTTGGATGACTTGAGCATAGTATAAAAGTACATTGAAGAGATCCTAATTGACCTCGTGGCTGAAAAGGTGATGTCCGCAGGAATACAAGCTTCATCGATGCGAGGATTGGAAGCATCCCCATCGACTGTGCAACGTCGGTCTAGCCGACCTGCTGCTGAGAAACAAAGAAAGCATCGTGATGACTTGGCGAATGCAAAGCTCATCCCATCTATCCTACCTAACTATATCCCACCTCTAGCTGGCACGGTTAGTCATGTCAGTGTCTCGAGGGACTTCGACTACACTTGATCATTGTGTACCTCCCGAAGGGGATACGCGCAGTTGGACTGCAGTTGGGACAGATTATGACGTTGAAGATCAGTGACTTCAACTTGGGAGATCAAAAGAACCATGGAATGTTGACCCCACATAAGCATTTGTACAAGACCAAGGGGATAAAGTCAAATATCATCCACCAGTCATGGACCATGGACATCGCAAGGTGCATCATCCTGAACGTAATGAAGATACCCCACTTTGGAAGGAATCAGGAGGTTAATGCATGTGTTAAACTTTTGTTTTCTTTCTTCCATGGTGGTTATTTTTGGTTGGACAGATGCATCATCGTAGATCTGGCATTGATCCATCGTATCATTGTATTAAGCATGCAAGGACCAGACCCACAAGACTTTTATCCAAGGAAGGCTGCAAATCATGCCCTGGCGTAGAGAATCAAAGACACCTATGGTGATGTGGAGAAGGGGAAGTGAGGCTACAAGGTAGCTTCCATCCACAATGGTGAAATATGCCTAGAATATCAGTTGATCGTTGGTAAGCTAGTAAGGAAGAATAGACCCATGCAGGTCATGGGGTTCGTTGTTGACCTCGCAGGAAAATGCATTGAAGGACTACAAATGAATTGGGCGATCTACCTCATCAACCAGTTAGAGAAAGACTATCACGAAGCTCAAGATCAAGGCTATGAGTTCCATTTCAGCTGGTTTTTTATGCTCATCACCTTCATTTCATTGGAGATACCGGAAGGAGCGACCTTCCCTGAGATTGAGTCATTTGAACCCCTTGCTGTGAAGTTCACTATGCTCTGGTACTCGAGTGACATGGCTAAGCAATGGCAGTCAAACACGGTGTTCCACGCCTATTACCTACAGTTGAAGAGGGCTATTGAGTCTTTCCCTCATATGACGTCGAACACCTTGCATGTAAATGTGTTGAACCTGCACAAAATAGATCTAGATAAACAATAATACACACATTTGCATAGAGAATTGGATAAAGAAGAAGAAGGAGAGAAAGAATGGAAGAATTTGCATTAACCGTTATGAATAATGAATAATTTTCACATGATATACTCTATATAACTCAATGAGTTCGACTTGAGGATAACCAATGTGCCATTGTGGTGGTCAAGAGTGATCTGCATACACACCAGCAGTAACAGGAGTGAACTGCTACCTAGTATAGTCTCTCAGGCAGTTACGGGAGTGAACTGCCACCTAATTGAGTTAACTAGTCAATTAGTCTTCAGTTAACTGATTGGACATAGAGTAGTGAGGAGTTAACTCAGGGAATCAAGGCTAATGCGCCACTCTGGTGATGATACTAAGGAAAGGTCGAATTATCATGGTGATGATCTCAATGCAACATCTAAACTCAACTCAACTAGTCAAACTGAAGTGTCAACTGAAAGAGAATATTCTCCAGGTGGAATATTCTCTCCTAAAATATAAGAGACTGAATAATGACTAATTATGACTAATAAACAAGGAAAACCCTTAGGAAAAACAAATCATAGGTGTGTGTGAAGTAACTCCAACACTGCATAGGTTCAGGCCATTTTTGAAGTTCCGCGCAGATGGACATTTTATTTATATCACTGTGCACGGAGACGAACATAAAGAAGAGCTTCAATTATACTATAAGCTCATAGAGGATGACATGGAAGAAATAACTAAGGAATGGCCCACAAATTTATTTATACCAATCAACTAGGAAGAATTGTCTAAGCCCAACCTCATCAGCAGTCTTGCGGTCACTTGCGAAGAATATGATGCACCCAACAGTAGCAGAAGGAAAAAGAAGGAAGAGGTACAGGAGTTGAACAGTGCATTAGAAGAGACTACTTTAGATTCACCTGGAGGGGGAGGAGGTGATGAAGTAGACAAGGAAGAGAACAATGGGAAAGAAGACAAACCAGAGGAGAGAGAAGTAACAATGACTAGGGAACCGCTTGATGAAGTTGAGACATCCAAGAAACGAAAGGGTTCCCCCATGAAACCTACATCGCGGAAGAAGTCAAAAGCCAATAAACCACCATTTCAGACTGTGTTAATGGTGTATGACATTGACCTTATCATTGTTGTTGTGTCAGACACCTCGGAGGATATCTTACAATGCAATGAAGCAAAATGGGAGACCATGTATGATAGGATTGCAGCAGAGTTGAAAGGGGTTCAGCAAGCCCTGTATTCTAGTCGTGCAGTGTCTATTGTGCCTCTACCATCAGAAGGAATAGAAATGGGATATGAACCTACCCAGCTACGTAGGATAGCAGATGTGATGGAAGCTCTCCTTCATCGTATCCAAGAAGAAAAATAACAGGCCATAGAGGCCCTGAAGAAAGCAAAAGAGGAAGCCATAGAGAAACGTTGGGTTGTGTAGATAGAAAAAGATGACCTCCGGGCGAAGTTTGAAGAGGATAGAGCATAGATCCAGAAGGAGAAAGAATAGTTGCTCGCATAGCAGATTGGAGTTAAAGAAGCAATCACTAGAGCACTTCTCTCTGTGATGGGATTAGAACAGATGGAAGAACACCCAGTGGAGAGTCAAGTTGGGAATTTGGTTGAAGTCATTCAAAATCTCCAACAAAGAGTCACAAAACTTGAGTTACAAGCAGTACCAAGCACTCCGTAGGAAGCGCAAGACCAAAGAGAAGAAACTGCCCAAAGCGTAGTCCATAGAATCAAGGCATTGGCCTTAGAATGAAAACAGCTCAGCAGTTGAAGTGCGCAGACCTACGAGCGCCTTGCAGAGGACCCTGAACTAAGGAGATTGGAGTCACAGCTCCCGGAGGCAAAGCAGCAAGTAGCAACATTGCAAGCATAGTTGAAGCCATTGTCAGCGGTCAAGAGGATGAAAAGAGCCCAGGAATAGCACACGGTTCAGAAAAAAGTCCATGCCATCCAGAGAAAGGTCATGGAAGTGACTAAGAAGCTCTAGCCAGTGCAAGATGAAGCTTGCACACTTTTTTTATAAATTGAAGGGCAAGGTACAGAACTAGAACAAGTGGTCACCTCAATTGAACAGCGATTGGAAGGACCTGTGACCAAGAAAGTTATCCAGGAGTTCATTGAGAAGGAGGCTTTGGCAAAGCAACTCGAGCCAATATCGAGGCCTTCGAGGCATAGTTACCCAAATCAGAGTGACTCAAGACGAGTCACAGGTGAGTGTTGGGGGCATGTTGGCCCTTGACCAAGTTTTCGAGAACCTTGGTCATGTTTGACCATTTTTGGGACTTCAACAGGCTGGTCGAAGGTAGAGCACAAGGCGAAGTAGAGATTGCGGGATCTCACCCCCTTTTTAGGGATTTTTGGGTTTAGGGTTTATGTAACGGGTATGGGATGCCATCCCATGGGTTTACCCATGCCTTGGACCCTTTTGTAAGGTATAAATAGATATCTAGACTATGTAAGAAACACACTAGATCTAAGAGAGGTGTGGTGATAAGTGTTATATTGTGCTAAGTGAAAGATATGTAAGTAGTTGGATCTATGTGATTAAGCTAGATATGTGCATACTATGTGTTGAGAACTTGCAGAGCTAAGTGCAAGTGATTGTAAAGAGGATTTGTGTTGTGACCTAACTCGAGGAAGGAGGATCTGGCGAGGTGCACACAAATATCTTGTCCTATGCGGAGTGGGATTTGACGCTTTGTGCATGTAAGGATATTGACATAAGATAATAAATAAGATGAAGAGTTGGTGGACGTAACCCCACGCTTGGGGTGAACCACGTATATCTTGTGTTATGGTTGCTTTGTGTGATTGATGTGATTTATGCTTAGTTTTTTCATCTTTATGTATGTTGAATGCATATGATATAATAGCTTAGTGCTTAGTGATGTGAATGAATGCTAGATCTAATCTATTTCTATATGCTAAGTGCTTGGGTGTGTTAGATCTTGTTGAATATCGCATTGTTCTGTAATTAGGGTTTTCTCCTGCGAAGTAAATGATAATGAATGTTAACAACTAAGTTCTCTGTTAAGTATTGTAATCACATATATGTGTCCTAGCTAGTTTACAGACACTTGATTCATGCAACCCCCATGCCTCTACCTTAGGTGAGACTTCATCTTCTTTGCAAGTGTTGCCGAAAGGGCCGGTAGTTAGCGTTTTTTTGGTACGTTGTTGAAGCGTTGAATCTTGGGTCTCCCCCTGTGCCAACAACTACATTTAGCATGCTTATAACTGGGCTAAGCACTCTTCGACTCAAACATCTCTATTTGAGGCATGTTTTGGTTATTTTCCAAAATCTCCTTTAGATTATATATTTGGTAAGGATATTTCTATTGATGGTCATTATAAAATTGATAGGGCAAAGAATTTCATTGAAAAAATTTAGTTGGTACATCAAACGGTACAAGAACAGTTGGAAAAGAGCCAATCCAAGTACAAGACAAGACATGACAAGCATCGTGTTGATCACATTTTCCAAGTTGGAGATGAAGTTTGGATTTAAATTTAGATATGGACCTTTCAAGATTCTTGAAAATATTTGTAATAATGCCTTCTATTTGGATTTGCCTCCTTATATGCAAATGTATGCAGTTGTTAATGTTGAAATTTTGAGATTGTATGAGCCTCCTTTGATTGATGATCAAGGAGAGCATGTTCACATTCCTTCCATAGATGATTTCTCGCCATAATATCTTTCAGAATTGCATGAGGATACAATCCTTGACAGGAGGATGAGAATTTCAAAACGAGGGAATGTGGAATACCTTTTTGTTGGTCTTAAAGACACAAATCCAAGCAAAACTAGATGGATTGAGGTTGGAAAGGTGAGGGAACTGTACCCTCATCTTCATATTGATTGAAAGTAGTCTTTTGGAGGTCCAAAATGTTTCCAATGGATAGGAGTGATCCAGGGGATCAAAATATGCTCAAAAATCAAATTGCTCTGAATTTCTCAAAAATGGATTCAGTGCGTAGATATCATCCTCATGATCCCAATGCAACTTGAAGGGGCTCAAATGGACATAGTATGACTGAGATATCGTGTTTTGTCCACTTTGCCAAACAAGCAAAAAAAGTGTTGACTGTACAGTCTATACAATCTGACTGTGTAGACCGTATTTCTGACATGGTAGAGTGACCGTACTATTGATGTGTCCAGTAATGACTTGGAAAAGGCTAATGTGGTAGGTCAGTTGGAAAGCGTTGAGGTGGACCAATCTGGTTCTAATACGTGTCATATTGGAAGGTGAATGGGAAGGTGTCACGTGACCTAGCCAAGGGTCACCACGTGGCACCCCGTCATTGGTTTGTTAGTTAAAATTTAATGGAGTTTGTTTGAGTAGAACCTGTGACCTCCAGGTTTGTCACAGTATTGGAAAAGGTCAGGCTACTAGCCCGCCTACATTAGTACTTAACTACTATAGTCAAAAACATTTATTTGAACTTGAATCAATTGTTAATTTGGGAGGGAAAAGGGTCGGGGCTTAGCCCCGCCTACATTAGTACTTAACTACTATAGTCAAAAACATTTATTTGAACTTGAATCAATTGTTAATCTGGGAGGGAAAAGGGTCGGGGCTTAGCCCCAGCCCTTGGTCACATACCACCATACCATACGACCATACGCACAATGGTTTTTTCAATGGTCATGCGACGGGTGCTAAAACATAAGTCGGCTCTAGGCCACATGGGCCATGCACCGACACGTCCATCGAAAAAGGTGCTTTTCCCCCTAACCGTGCGACATTATGCCCCAATTTGCGGAATGACACATGTGCTAGGTTTTTGGCACAAGAAATTCTTGGGGCTAGACTCAGTTTTGCAGAGGTGTGTTTTAGCGAGCAGAGACAGCAAGTTATTGGGGAAAAACATCTAGAGTTGTATTTTTCTTAGTTTTTGGCCAAACTAGGTGCAAGAAGAGCCCAACTAGGGGTTTTTGGACATTCTAGAGCCATTGAAGCCATGTATTTTGCATTCTAAGCATTTTAAAGTATTTATTTTGGCACTTTGAGCATTAATGAAAATGATCCATTGGAAGCTGGACCAGGAGATGTAGCCCAAGAGAGGGGTGAACTCCTTTATCATTTTGTTGTGTTATGTGCTTGTTTTTTTATGGTTGTTTATGTATGTTTTTGCTACACATGTTAAGTAAAAAACTCATTAAGTTTATGTTCTTGCAAGCTTGATCTAATTTCCTATGTCACATAATTATTTCACTTGCAAATTTGTACACACAAGCCTTTTTCATTTTCAGATCACTGATGAACCTGATGAGCTAGAGGAAGGTGGACGCCTCTTTCATTCATAGATGTGGGTGAAAGGCACTATGTTGCACTTCGTCGTTTATAGAGGTATATAGAAGAACCTCATCTCAACAGAGGTCCTCAAGTGGCTAGCCCTGCAAAAAACACTGCACCCGCAGCCCTACACCATTGGATGGCTCCACCAAGGAAGCAATCTTTGCATCAGCCAATAGTGTCACATGCCATATGGCATCAAGCCATTCAAATATGAGGTATTGTGTGATGTTACTCCCATTTAAGTTTGTGATATTCTTTTGAGCCAACATTATTTAAGGAAATGCCATGTTGTATATGAGTCTAGACCTCGCAGTGTTATTATTACTTTGAACAGGAAATTGTACAGGATACCCAAGGTAATCCCACCTAGTGCCATTTTCTTGATCTCTACCATGTAATGCAGGAAGTTCATTTATCAGATTGGGAAGTTTATCTTCTTTGTGATTCTCTCTTAGAGTGAGCGAAAGGTTGTAGCCACATCCAAGACCTCTTTGGTCAACCTCTCCATGTAGCAGAAGCAAGTGGATAAGGTCCTGGCAGAATACAAAGACATCTTCCCATCACCTACTAGGGTACCTCTGCACTATCAGGTCAATCATCCCATTGATATGAACCCCATTGCACCACTACCCAATGGGACAGTCTATCGCCACTCTCTTTTAGAAAATGAGGAGATCAAGTGTCAGATCCAAGAGTTGCTCCACAAGGGGCACATTTGACCCAGCTCCTCACCTCATGGAATCCCAACCATGCTGGTGCAAAAGAAACATGGGACCTAGTGACTCTGCATTGATTATCGGGCCCTAAATAATATAGCAGTCAGGAACCAGTACCCGATTCCCTGAATCAACGATCTCCTTGATCATCTCACGGGGGAAAAATACTTCAGTAAGATTGATCTGAATTCTAGCTACCATTAGTTCCCAATAGAGAACACAGATGTATGGAAGATTCACTACAAGTCAAAATAAGATCTTTTTGAATGGTTGGCCATGCCCTTTGGTTTGAAAAATTCCCCAACAAATTTCATGAGGATGATAGACAATATCTTGCAGCCTTTCACTAATTCTTTTGTAGTGGTGTATATGGATGACATCCTCATCTACAACAAGACTTGGGAGGAACACTTGCAGCATATTCAGCAAGTTCTGCACACTCTACGGCAACAAAATCTATATGCCAACTTGGGAAAATGATCCTTCGGCATGTGTTAGCACTAGAATTCACCCTCATATTGCATATAAGGTAAGCCCAGTACCCATCAAGTTATACAATAAATGTAAATGAGTTTTAGGTGATCAAATAGAGAGGACTCAATGATAATAACGTTCTAACTCAGAAATCTGGACTAGCATGCATAAGTAATTGAGGTTTGGAATCAACTTTAGTCAGTAAGTTGGAGTAAGGGTGAATAGAGGGAAGAATTTGGTGAGGAAAGTGTAGATGTTTGTTATGGACATTAGGTCTTCTAGCAGCCTAAGGAGGAAAAACTTAAATGCAAGATCCTCTTGAATTCAAATCTCAAAGAAACTGAAAGAAATTATAATAGCACTATAATCAAGCATTCATCGTAATACAGTCACAACAATCCATGTGAATTAGTCAATCATGAAATCTCTCAGTATCAGAGACAAATAATATGGAGCAAGAAAGATGACTTAGATTAACCAAGATGTCTCAAGAAAAAATACATAACCAGAGAACCAGTGTTCTTCATAAAAATATTACAATAGCAGGGAGCCTAGCTCAACCATTCGACCTTTACAAAATATCAAAACTGCCTATATATACTAAAAATGTTGCAACCACCAGGAATGTGATCAGACCCCTGCATTCAAAGATTTCAGTTGGTGCCTTCTCTGTCGGGCTATGAAGCCTTCTCATGTCAAATGCGAGCCAGGCGTAGTTATGTGCTTTACAGGAACATTTGTCCATAATGGAAGCTTCAGATTGAGAGTCTTCCTTTACGGTCGCTCTCTGCATGTTTTCCATTTATGGAGTGAGAAGAGGTCTCAACTTTCACCCCCATATTCAATAACTACCTTCATCAAGATCAAGATGAGGCCTGACACCCATGAATGCTTCAGACGGTGCCCACGACTTCTGAGAGTAAATCTCGACGCTGCGAGGCTCTGCAGATCTTCTTTCGTGACCAATATGAGTGTTGCAAGTGGTAGGCTGATAGCGTATGTGCTTTAGACAATTTTGTAGCACCATAGTGCTACAAAATGTCTATGTGATGATGTGGCGAGAGAAAAATGCGTTGAGGCGGGGTGATGTGGAGCGGCAGTGGAACAGGTGTTGAGGATGCTTGAGCTATTTAGACCTCAATGTTTTCATTCTTCTTGTGGAAATCATGGGCAGAATGCCACATAATTTACACCATAATGCTCCTAAGGGTAAATCTCAGTCACTGCTTGATTCCTATGAAGCAGGTGGAAAATTCATATGTTAACATATAGGCTTCATGGGGGATAGAGACCTCCCTATGAGGCTCTAAGAACTCCCTTTGCAGTTTCATTGCCTTAGTGTTGGGTTGTGGAGTCACTTATAAAAACCAAAAACAAAAGAAAAATCATATTTACAATGAAATGGGAAGCCACTCATGGCTTAAGTAAAAAATTCTTCAAAAAATGCCCATTTACCGGGCTACCAAAAACTTCAACATCCTCCAAATCCTACAACTTGTAAGTGTTATTTGAAAAAATGTTAGAAATTTTGAAGGGGTCGATCCACAAGGCCTCAAATTTATCATGCTTGCCTTTATCTTGGTTAGGTGAATCCCCCTTGAGTACAATATCTCCCAGCTAGAAATCCTCTTTGTTCACCTTCTCATCAAAGGCCCACTTGATATTCTGTTGATGATCATATGCATTGTCCAGTAGTTTCTCCCTCGTCTGCTGCACTTCTACCAGTTGTTGTATTCTTCTTATCATATCATCAGGTTCCCCTTGGTAATCTTTGAATAATTTTGCCACGAGAAAGGAAAGCTGAGAAGGGAAAATGTCCTCAATTCCATACACAAGCTGGAAAGGAGAGACACCAAGGGCTCTCTTTGTTGTCACTCTGTCAGCCCATAAAGAAAATTTAATCTTTCAGTCCCATGCCTTCTTATTGTCCTCTAACAGTCTTTTGATGATCTTAACAAGGCTCCTCTTAGATGACTCGGCCAGTCCATTCCCTTCGGGATATTAAGGAGTAGAGTGAATCAATGTGATTCCAAACTATTCACAAAACATAATCAACAGTTCATCCTTGAAAGATGCATCATTATCAGTGAAAATTCTATTTGGACAGCCAAATCTTGCCATAATATCCTCGAGAAAACTAATGATTACTTTGTGGGAAGAATTTCTTGTGGGTATGGCCTCTATCCACTTAGTAAAGTAGTCTCTGGCAGTCAAGATCCACCTATGCTGACCACTTGAAGTAGGATGAATTTCCCCAATAAAATCTAGGCCCCACTGTTGAAAGGGACCTGAAGCTACCACAGGCTTTAGTGGCAAAGACTTGAGCTGCTTTTTTCCAGAGAATTTATGACACTTAATACAAGCCCTGATCTTTGCACAAACATCAGTAAAGAGGCTAGGCCAAAAATACCCATCCCTGAGAATTTATAGTTTGTGGTTCTCCAGAAGTGATGCCCCCCACATAAACTATCATGAAAATCATATATAATATTTTGAGCTTCTTGTGGGTCTAGGCATATCAACAGCACTCCTAAAGGGTCTTTTCAATATAAGACTTGATTAATCAGACAATATTTAATTGATTTGAGCTTCAAAGATCTTACCTTTCTCTTTTCCATGCCATCAGGAGGCTGTAACTTCTATAGGAAAAATATAATGTCTTTGTACCAAGTGCATCCTGTCAATGGGGGTGTGACTTTAGGATCTTCAATAGACAAATCATCTTGATGATTCTCTAAACAACTATTGATGAAATTGACCCCCAAGGCTTTATTGTTAGATTCATCCAGCAACCTAGCTAAACCTTGACCTTTAACCAATTTCGTAGGATTTACTTCAAGATCAAATTCAAGGATTTTGGCAATCCACTTGCTCCGTCTTCCATCTATGTCAGGTTGAATGAGGATCTCCTTCACAGAGGCTGAAGGGACATATGCAATGACTTTTGAATGTAGCTCATAAACTCTGAAATATTTGAGATCTTTAATGAAATCATAGTCCTACTTTTCCATGATGTCATACTTTATTTCAGCATCTCTCAATGCCCTACTGAAAAGGTAAATCGGCTGCTCTAACCCTTCATCATTTTTCTACAACAAAACAGCTGCTACTGTGTCAAATGAAGAAAAAGAGAAAATCAGAAACTCCTTGGAGTAGTTAGGACTGATGAGCACGGGTGCTTCACTCAAGGCCTTCTTTATTTGATCAAAAGAGTTATGAGATTCAGAAGTCCATTTGATTTCATTTCCTTTCCTCAACATGGTTGTGATAAACTTTACCAACTCAGCAAAATTTGAAACAAACCTTCTCAGAAAATTAATTTTCCCCAAGAAATACTGAACTTCTTTCTTGGATCTAGGGAGTGACAAAGTTTGGATAGCTTCTACCCTTCTTGGGTCAATCCTTACCACCTCAGCTGACACAATGTGCCCCAACATTTTCCCCTCTTTCATGGAAAATAATGACTTTTTTGGATTTAAAGAGAGACCAAACTTCCTGCATTTCAAAAAGACCCTTTTTTAAATGGTCGTGATGACCACAAACTTGTCTCATTCCCCAATAAATGTTATGTCCATGGCTTACTGAAAGGTTTCCCCTGCATTCATCAGACCAAAGGGAATCTTAGTATACATGAATGTTCCCCAAGGGGTAGTGAAGGATTTATTCTCTCTGTCTTCAGGAAAGACAGAGATCTGATTGTAGCCAGAAAAGCCATCAATCATGGACATCCTAGATGCACCTGTTACCCTCTATAATATGTGCTCCATCTTTGGAAAGGAGTAATTTTCCTTCTTAGATCTTTTGTTTAGGTTCCTGAAATCAACACAAAGTCTTATTTCTCCATTCTTCCTTCCAACTTGGACCAAGTTGGCTACCCATTCGGAATACCTCAGAGGGATGATAATCTGGGAATCTAAAAAAAAATTCACCTCTTTCTCCATAATAGGCAGCAACATAGGATTTATTTGTCTCAATTTCTACCTAAATGGTTTGCCCCCTTCCTTCAATGGTATCTTATGCTCAATGACACTTGTGTCATATGTTCTGAGATCTTCATATGTCCAGGAAAACACATCAGCAAATTCTTTTAACAACTCTACATATTCAACCCTTTTCTCCCTTGATAAGCTACTTGACAACTTGACATATTTTGGGTCCTTCTATGTGCCAATATTGCGCTCGGTTATATCAGCATCATCAGTTTATCCTTTAAATTTTACTGCCACATCATTCCCATAAAACAATATTTCCAAAGGAACTGGTACCTTTAGAATGTGGTTGGTAGGAAGTTGAACAATATGGTGATTAGAAATTTTATTTAAAAATACATCAGCATGAGAGTTACTTTCACAATCATGATCCTGATCAATATGTAATGCAGAGAACTCATCAACGAACTCAAGAAATTTTTTGATCTCAAGATCATCCTCAAACACCTTCCAATGCTTGACATTGTTAGGTATAGAGGTTCTATATTTCACCTCTACATCATACTTGAGTTTAGGTGGCAATGGGACTCGGAAATGGCTTGTTGAAACAGCTAAAGAATTAGCCATGGTATTCTCCTCTCTTGGAATAAATAAAGCCAAGAAAAAACTGTCAACTAGGTCCCACACTTCGTTTTTGTAAGCTCTGAGCCTAGGATTCTTAACTTGGTAAATACTTTTGATCTGATGAAAAATTATCTCTGCATCACCAAATACTGATAGCTCCTCAATTCCCATGTCCTTTGCAGCCCTTAAACCCAAAAAAAGAGCTTCATAGTCTGCCACGTTGTTGGTAGCCTCAAATTCTACCTTGTAAGACAAAGCTATAATCTCTTGACAAGGTGAAACAAAAACCACTCCAGCACCAACACCTTCCTTAGAAGAGGTTCCATAAAATAACATCTTCCAAACAGAGGTAGTTGGAGGAGGGGTTTCACAAAAAGCGATGGGATGCTTTTTGATTTCAAGAGGATTTTCAGGAGCATTAGTGAGCTGCAATATGTTGGATCCCAAATCAGTGTCAAGAGAAAAAATAGGATGGTTGGTGGGGTTTGTTTCATCACTAATGATGTAGGCCAACTGAACGTCCATGTAAAGTCTCCTTTGTTCACCCATGAACACAAGAATGGTGGTGTATGAAAGGTCCATCTGCAAGGTTCCCCCTAGTCTCTTTATCCAAGATATAAATAGGAGCATCCCAACCTTAGGGGGAACATCAGCCACTACAATATCCATGACCATGCTCTTCATTGGCAGTTGGAATAGAGAAACGTCCAGGTCTTTGATAACCCCAAGGAACTTTACCTTCCTGGAGTCAAAATAATACAAGTCGTGGTAGGCTTTTGTAACCTCCAACCCGAGCTCTCCCATGAAAATCTTAGGCATAAGATTGTGAGATGCCCCTGAATCCATCAAGAAGTTATGAAGCACCTTATCATGGATGTTCAATGAGGTGTAGAAAGGAGGGGAGGAGTCATCTTTACATTCTACCAAAGGCCCTAATATGATATATGGCCTTTCATCTTGGGGTTAACTGAGTCTGTGGAGTGAGATGCAGGTTCGGGTTGAAAAATATTTGATAGGCACCTTCTGAAATCCTCATGCTTGACTAACTCTGAGAGAGGTACGGGGATTCTAATATTTTCAATCTCATGCTCAAATATATAAGGGGAGGGAGGCTTCAAAATATCCTTCACCTCTAGGACAGGACTTTTGACCACTGTTGGGGGGCTCTGTGCCTTCCTTTGTTTGTTGTTGCTCGCTATATCTCTAGTAGGTTTCTCAGCTCTAGCAGGTTGTTCAGGAGTGTCAAACTTTCCTTCCTTCTTCTTGGATCAGAGGTTATATCTATTTGGATCATTGTTGGTCTTTTCTCCTTTGCTAAGCTCATTCAGTTGATTACTCATGAGGGCTTCTTCATAAGCAGACTGAGTTAAATGAGGGGATGAAGAGGTATATCCGAGGCAATGGATCTCAGGATTGAAATATTCTTCCTCTCAATGTTCATCAGTAACCAGGTTATTTTGGAGAGGAGTTAGGATTTTATGATCATCTCGGTCCCTCTTCCTCTGATCTCTCTGAATGGTCTGAGGGGAATTAATTGGTCTCTTGAAACTACCCCTATTATCAACAATTTGGGGATTTTTGTAGCTCTACTTTCCTTCCAATTTGAATCTTTCCATCCTAGTAGAAAGTGACTTTAGTATTTTGGTTACTTCATTCATTTGAGGGGGGGTAGCAAAGGAACTAGAATTCGAACCTTCAGACCTACCTTTTCTTATGTCTCTATCAGCCTTACTCCTAAGCTTATCAACTGCCAATATATTATATTCTACTTCAATGGTTTCATCTTGCATATGAGCCAAGGAGGTATCTCTTCTTTCTCTTAACAGGAGACAGAAATCAGGGTCAAAATCACTAGAATAAGTAATCTTTGCAGAGGTTTCTGTAGGCTTAATCTTAGTGGGAATTTTATTATACATTATATTAAACCTCTTTAAGAAGTCAGAAACAGATTCCCCTTCCCCTTTCTTCAATGATCTAAACTCTGTAATATAGTAAAGGAAATCCTTTCTATCACCCCAATTATTTAAGAAGGCTTCATCAAGGGATTCAATCCCATCAATAGATCTAGGGGGAAAAGCCTTGAACAATTTCCTGGCCTCTCCATCAAGGATATGAACAAAATTTCTCATTCATATATCTTCAATCACAATGACACAATTGTCAGCATAATTATAGACGGCTGCAAGGTGCTCCTCTGCGATTATATCTCCCTCACATATGAACTTGGGCAATTGTTCAAGGTAGCCATCAGCTGGGAGAGCGCTCAGAGGTTGTGGCAGAACAAGAGGGTCATACCTAGCAACCACTATATCATCCATTCTACTTCTGGGGGGATTAGCACCTGCCATTGGGATGTGAACTGGAGGGGAACTCAGAGGGGATGGAGTTTGGGCAGGTGAAACTAGGGCAGTGATTCTGGAAGAAAAAGGAAAAGGATGAGCATTGGGAGATAAATATGAGGGGCTAGAGGTAACAGAGGTTTCCCCTTCTGTAACTACAACAAATCTAATAGGAGGAGGAGTAGTAAAGTCTGGATTAGGAAATTATTCTAAGGTCAAATATCTCTCCTTCCACTTCACAACTTTGGGGGAGAAAGGGGTGTCAAAGATCTCTCCTTCCAAACCAATAATAGGAGGGGAGAAATCAACAGGAAAACTCCCAAAACTTAAATTTCTTGAAACTCCAGTTGTTTGTATAATAGGAGAATCAGAAATAGTTATTGGAGTTTGTAAAGAGGGATTATGCAAATTATCATAAAAACTTGGTACACCAATGGAGGTACCTTTTTTAGCAGTCTTTCCCTTTCTGATAATTTCCTCTAGGTCAGCTTCAGGCGTTGCTAGAGGCAGCAGTGAAGTGGACCTCGTGTGTTTTCCTTTAGGAGCCAGAACTGAAACAGTGGAGTTTCCAGGTGCAAGTTGAAATCTTCAATGGTACTGATATTTGATGCACCTTCAAAATCAGAGCTTCTTTGTCATTATATCCCAGGGAAAAGTATTCAATTCGTCCCTGGAAACGGTGCCAAAAATGTTATCACTGGAAGTGACCTGCATATTGCATAGAAGGTAAGCCCAATACCCATCAATTTATACAGTAAATGTAAATGAGTTTTAGGTGATCAAATGGAGAGGACTCAATGATAATAATGTTCTGACTCAGAAATATGGACTAGCATGCATAAGCAATTGAGGTCTGGAATCAACTTCAGTCAGTAAGTTGGAGTAAGGGTGAATAGAGGGAAGACTTTAGTGAGGAGAGTGTAGAGGTCTGTTGTGGACATCATGTCTTCCAGCAGCCTATGGAGGAAAAACTTAAATGCAAGATCCTCTTGAATTCAAATCTCAAAGAAACTAAAAGAAATTGTAATAACACTATAATCAAGCATTCATCATAATATGGTCACAACAATCCATGTGAATTAGTCAATCATGAACTCTCTCAGTATCAGAGGAAAATAAGATGGAGCAAGAAAGATGACTTAGATTCACCAAGATGTCTCAAGAACAAATACATAACCAGAGAACCAGTGTTCTTCAAAAAAATATTGCAATAGCAAGGATCCTAGCTCAACCATTCAACCTTAACAAAATATCAAAATTGCCTATATACACTAAAAATGTTGCAACCACCAGGAATGTGATCAGACCCCTACATTCAAAGTTTTCAGTTGGTGCCTGCTCTGTCAGACTGTGTAGGCCTTCTCATGTACGATGCGAGCTAGGCATATTTATGTTCTTTACAGGAAAATATGTCCATAATGGAAGTTTCGGATTGACAGTTTTCCTTTACAACCGCTCTCTGCATGTTTTCCATTTATGGGGTGAGACGAGGTCTCAACTACTGCCCCCATATTCAATAACTACCTTCATCGAGGTCAGGATGAGGCATTACACACATGAATGCTTCAGACGGTGCCCACGACTTCTGAGAGTCAATCTCGGTGCCTTGAGGCTCTGTAGATATTCTTGCGTGACCAGTACAAGTGTTGCAGGTGGCAGGTTGATAACGTATGCGCTTTAGACCATTTGTAGTGCCATAGTGCTACGGAATGTCTGTGTGATGATGTGGTGAGAGAAAAATGCATTGAGGCGGGGTGATGTGGAGTGACAGTGGAATAAGTGTTGAGGGTGATTGATTTTTTCAGACCTCAACATTTTCATTCTTCCTGTGGAAATCATGGGCAGAATGCCACATGATTTACACCACAATGCTCTTGAGGGTAAATCGCAATCATTGCTTGATTCCTATGAAGTAGGTGGAAAACTCATGTGTTAACAGCATGGAAAGGGTCTAGTACCTAGAATACGTTGTTGATGTGCATGGTGTGCATGTGGATTCAGCCAATATCCAATTCATTCATGACCGACCAAGCCCAACCATGCTCATTGAGCTTCGGAGCTTCTTAGGCCTTGCCAATTTCTATCACAAGTTTGTTTTGGGATTCTCCCATATTGCATGGGCCATTGGCCAAGTAACCAGAGGTGGTGGTAAGGAAAAATTTGTGTGGGGAATGTCTCAAAAACAAGTGTTTGATGATCTGAAGCAGCACTTGTGCTCAGCCCCAGTTCTTTCATTACCCGAACTGCAACATTCCTTCAAGATCGATACAAATGCTTTATACTATGTTGTGGATGCACTCCTCACTCAACACGGCCACCCTGTGGCCTATCATAGTGAGACACTATCATATGTCATTCATAAGTACCCCACTTACGAAAAATAATTGTACTCCATTGTACAAGCTTGCCTCCAGTGGAGGAATTACATTCTCAGGAAGGAGATAGTCATCCACACTTATCATAAGCCACTACAGTTCATGTAGACAGAAGGAAAATTGTAGAATGATTGCCATCAGAAGTGGTCCACATATTTATAGTAGTTCCATCTCAACATCAAGTATAAAACATGAAGTACCAACTGAGTCATTTATTGCCTTAGTTGACCTCTAGTTGCGGAACTCACCATGGTGCTAGACTCTTGCGTCCATAAGACCAACGAATGGACCCACCTCTATGAGACGGATCCTAACTTCACCAACACCTACCAAATGTTGGGCGCAAACACAATTGTCACTAATTTCCATCTTCAGGATGGGATGATGTGCCATATTGGCCATATTTGCATTCCATCAAGAAAGAGAGTGAAGTTGATTTTGGAATCCCACTACAGTCGAGTGGCAAGACACTTCGGTGTGAAAAATATAGTGGTAGTGATGCAACGACATTTCTACTAGCCGAAACTTCAACAGGATGTCAGCAAGTATATTTGGTCTTGCAGTGCTTGCACTATTTCTAAACCGGCCACTAAGAAACAAGGCATGTACACTCTTATGCCTACTCCATATAGGCTCTGGGAATCCATCTCAAAGGGCTATATGTCGATCCTTTCATCCACTAAGTGAGGAAATGATTATGTTTTTGTGGTTGTGGAGCACTTTTCCAAGATGGCGATTTTGGTTGTCTGCAAGAAGAGCATCATAGCGGAGACCACTTCCAAGATCTTATTTGAACGACTATGGGTACACTTTGGGATCCCATAAACCATTATCTCAGATCAGTACATCTGGTTCCTCAACACATTTTGGTTGAGCCTCTAGTCACTACTAAACACCAAGCTCACCAAATCCACTACCTTCCACCCCGAGACAGATTGCAAAACTGAGGTGATCAACCAAATGATCGTAAATGTCCTACACATGTACAATTTCAAGAACCCCCACACATGGGATGAGATTCTTCATTATGTTCACCACAGCTACAACAGATCCATGCATAGATCAACCAACCATAACCCCTTTAAGGTGGGGTTGGGATTTCAACCATTAGGTCCCATGGATGTTACACTACCCCTTGCTGCCACCCAGGTAGAATCGTCCCATGCTCCAACTGCAGTTGAAAAATCCACTCAGTTCATTGAGTGGATCCAGCACATCCACCAATAGGTTCAAGATATTTTATATAAATCCAATGCCAAGTAAAAGCAGCGCCATTATCAACACTGAGTGCCACACCAGTTTCAGGTGGGAGTCAAAGTTTGGTTGCACTTGTAGAAAGAACACCTTACAAGGCCTCATCAGAAGCTTCATCCACTCTGTTATGAACCTTACACCATCAACAAGGTTGTGGGTGGAAATTATTTTAATCTCAACATTCCCCCTTCCTTGGCTTGTAGCCAGTGTTCAATGTGGATCCCCTTCGACCCTATTTTCCACCATTATTAGACATTGTTGAGACCCAAAATTGACATCCCCATTACCCTATTATACTCTTCATCTATACCTTTTTGGCCTACCTAAAGCTTGGGTGAATGACAAGAACTCTACCATTAGCTAGTGATAAGGTCATAAGGTAAAGTATGGTTAATTCATGCATTTTGTGGTTTATAGAGTTAAGGAATTAAATATTTCATGTACTAATGCTTCAATTTACCATGTATAAATATTTGACCTCTAGATATCCAACGTTCCTGTACCAGCTCAGCTATCTGGTACCTGTGCACCAAGACTGCCACTATCCGAATTTGGTACCAAACACATCCAGTACTAAATACTTGTTTGTTACGATCTGGTACCAACGGTCATGGACTGTCATGATCCGGAACCACCATTTGTGCACTGTTGTGATCCAATACCATCTACCTATCATGATCTGGTACCAATATAGAGAACCGAATGTACCAAGTTTAGCTCCAGATCGCCCAAGACAATTGGTGGATGTTTATTTGCTTTAGAAAGGCTATGTTAGAATAGTTTGTTGATTGCCTCATCCTCATGCACTTCATGTCATGAGGATGAAGCTAAAATATGTAACCAAATAATTAAATTTAAACATTTGACTGATTTGCAAATCATTTCACCTCCTTTTGTTTCATGACTAAGACTATTAAATAGTTGTGGCAAGGATGGTGGAGGAGTAGGAGAGTTAGCATATTACCAGCATGTGAAACAATGTATGATATTGCAGGACATATTCTAAGTGAATACTAATAGAAGAATGCCATTTATCTTCGTGTCTTGATTGTTTATGATTGAATATGAGTTGAGTTGTTAATAAAAGTTTGATGTTATGTTTTGAGATTTGAGTGAGAGTAATGTGTGGGTTGAAGACAAGCCTTCTGTAGACTTCAGTAGCTGACCTGTTGAAGCGGAAAGGGCCCACTGCCCAACAAAGGTCAGCATCTTTGTAGATTATCATTAGCATTTGTTTTTAGTAGTGTAAACATTAAATCAGTTGAAGCTTTAACTCTGTTAGATGATAGCAGTACAGCTTAGAATAGGATTTCCATTATATAATTGTTTAGAGATCTTTACTTGCTCTGTTTTTTCATATGCTCTGTTTTTATGAATTTAGTTTTTAGACATGAATGTTGGCAGTAGTGGTCAAACATATTTGAAGGAGAACTAGTGAAGTCCACAATAGCACATTGTGAACCAAAGCATACTCAGTATATTGACTATTGAACTACCCATGCTATGTCTTGATGATTGATGTGTGATTTCCCTTTCAGAAGTGTGGATTGCATAGTTAGTTTTCTGGGTCAGATAGAAAATTTTATCTGTCAAACCAACTCCATCTCATACTTGCATGTGCCATAATGGAGTGGATAGCCTCTCTGTGAAAGACAACCAAAGTGCATTGTAGTTTGCTATTTTGATTTGTTTCCAGCATGCATAATCTAGTTTAATTCTATACTCGTGACATTAGAAATTACCTTTCTTACTGGTGTCTTGTAACTCTATTGATTATGAATCCATGATTGATAATTAATGAGTGCATTATACTAAACATATAAGCAGCACAACAGACACCTCAGAGATAGCAAAAAAATTGACACCAATAGATCTCAAACATGAATGCATGGAATAGGCATCCACTGATCATATTGTGGACACACATTTCAAGGGCACTCACCAGTAGAGGATCGAACTTTATTGGGTTATCAAAGCAAGGCAGCACCTACACCAAGGCAAGTGGCTCGCCTGGGGCCAAATTCAGCAGAAATGTCCTCATTTGATGGGAGAACTCAGTGCAATGGATACCATTTATTCAAAATGGAGGAGGATTGATCTAGGATGATATTTATGACCACCCACCTATTCCAACTGGCTCAAAATAGCTTTTTGGCAATTTATTATTTTTAGCAGTTTTTCGGGTCCCAAACTTCCAAGGCCATTTTGAGGGCCTAAATGATGTTTTTTTCATGATCGGGCACCTCAATGACAATTGAAGACTTTGATTGAGCCCCCTGAATGAAGCTCCTCATCAATACCTTTCCAATGAGCTATCATGCACCCCAAATGGAGATTGTATGCAAAATTTACAACCTCGAGAATTTGATAGACTAACTTACCCCAACGGGGCCCACATGATTTTTGGAGCTTCATCTCCTAGGGTTAGGTTTTCGGATGTCTACGGTTTTTGAATTAATTATTATTGTAAAAATGCTTTCATATCCTCATTGTGCTCATCTTCTTGTGAATGAGCGTAGTCGTCACATCTCTTCTCAGAGATAAGCTACCACCATTCTAGCAAGCTTGTTTTCAATCTGCATTTTATAGTTTCAGCATATTTCTTATTTAATAGAAGTCAAGTTTTATTGTATATTTGTTATTATTCACTGTGTCTTTGTGTTGATATTATAAATCTATGTTTTCATTTCGTTCCACTCATAAATCTGGATCATATTCGCATGTGCCTCAAATTCCTCTTCATTACCATCACCCATAGATATTTTTATTTTGGGGATAGGGGGAAAATTTGTCAATTTTCAATTTTAGAATTATGAGGGTATTCCCCACCACTACCCTTACCTAATAAAGAGGAGCTTCTTCTATTTCTGGTGGAAATAATCCTTGGGGAAATTGGCAACTAATACCCCTCTTGTGTTAATGTTCGACTTACCCATCTATCTACACTCAATGGAAAATGGAAAACCATATGTGAGAGGATAGGAACAAACCTATGAATCCACATGTAAAAACATATGAAATGTGTGGAGTTTTGAGATCAAGGGATGCAACACTTGGTTAGCACTCTCCACTTCCACCACTGAATGTTATGCAGAATGCAGAAACCACAAAAATGATTTTTTTGAAACAATGAGCAAACCTATGACCCTGTATCAAGACCTTATACAGGATGCAAAGTGGATGGACAAGGTCATAGGGCTTCACATCTACACCAAAAATAGATTTCAAATTTCGAGTTAACTTGTAAGGAAAATTTACATGGAGCTTTCAGGGTATAGATTGATGCAAACCTTTGAATTGTTTGCATAATTTTTCGAATGAAAAAAGAGAATACAAAGGGAACCAGGAAAATACATAAGCAACATGATATTGGGGGAGTTGTCATGAAAAAGTGGCTCAGTAAAACAATTATCATCCATTTATGGTTCACCACTACCCATTTTCTGATCCAAGGGATCAAAAAATGTTCAAAAATCAAAGTGCTCGAAATTGATTGAAAATGGATTCATTGTGTATATCTAGTCCTCATGGTCCCAACGCAACTTGAATGGGCTCAAATGGAATCTGTATGGATGATATATCGAGTTTTGTGCACTTTCCCAAACAGGCAAAAAACATGATGACAGTGCAGTATGTACAGTCCGTACATTCCACGTGTCATCTCACTGTACGATCAGCGTGGCAGGTGATCGTGTGGTAGGTGATTTGGTAGCTTGGTTGGCAGGGGCATGGAAAAACCAGTGCTCGACATGTGTCAGGTACGGGGTGAATGGAAAGGTGTCATGTGGCCCATCCAGGGGTGGCCATGTGGTACCCCATCGTTGGTTTGTTGGTGTAAAATTTATAGAGTCCATGGGGGTCGAACCTAGGATATTTTTGTATGGAAAATTCTTGGCAAAGGCCGGGCTACCCACCCGCCCGCGTATGTTACTTAACAACTATAGTTTAAAACTATTATTTAAAGTTGCATTAAAGTCTAGTCGGGCGAAAAAGGGTCAGGGCTTAGACAGAGCCCTTGATCATACATGACCTTACCACATGACCACAGTGCGGTAAAACTAATAGTCAAGCGGCAGGTGCATAAATATAGGCCATCGCCCGGCCACATGGGGGGGCACGCGGCCACAACCTCCACCCTTTAAGGCGCTTATCCCACTAATGGTGCAACAGTTTCACCCTAATTTCATAAACGTGCATGGTGCTTGGTTTTGGGCATGAAAAAATGCTTGGAGAAAAGTTCAGTCACACAGAGGAGTGTTTTGGCGAGTAGGTACAGCAAGCTATTGGGGAAAAACTTCCAAGAAGCGTATTTTCTCCATTTTCTAACCAAACTAGGTGCTAGAAGAGCCTAGCTAGGGGTTTTTGGACATTCAAGAACCATTGAAGCCATATATTTTGAATTATGAGCATTGTAAAGCATTGATTTTGACACTTTGAGAATATAATGAAAATGATCCATTGGAAGCTAAATGAGGAGATGTATCCCAAGAGAGGGGTGAACTCCTTTATCATTTTGTTGTGTTATGTGCTTACTTTTGATGTTTGTTTATGCATGTTTATGATGCTCATGTTAAGTAAAAAACTCACTAAGTTTATGTGCTTGAAAACTTGATCCAATTTCCTAAGTCACATAACTATTTCACTTGCAAATTTGTACACACAAACCTTTTTCATTTTCAGATCAAGACCTTTTTAATTTTCTGATACCAACTTGATCTAAAAATGAAAAAGGTTTGTGTGTACAAATTTGCAAGTGAAATAGTTATGTGACTTAGGCAATTGGATCAAGTTTTCAAGCACATAAACTTAGTGAGGTTTTTACTTGACATGAGCAGCATAAATAGACATAAACATCCATCAAAAGTAAGCACATAACACAGCGAAATGATAAAGGAGTTCACCCCTCTCTTCGGCTACATCTCTTGGTCCAACTTCGAATGGATCATTTTCATTATATGCTCAAATTGTCAAAATAAGTGATTTACAATGCTCAAAATGCAAAATAGATGGCTTCAATGGCTCCAGAATGTCCAAAAACCCCTAGATGGGCTCTTCCTACACTTGGTTTGGCCAAAAAATGGAGAAAATACACATCTTCGAAGTTTTTCCCCAATAGCTTATTGTACCTGCTTGCCAAAACACACATTTGTGTGACTGAACCTGGCTTCGAGCGTTTTTTCATGCCCAAAACCCTACACCATGTGTGTTTCTGAAATTAGGGAGAAATTGTCACACCGTTCATAGGATAAACGCCTTAAAGGGTGGAGGTTGTGGTCGTGTGGGCCCCCATGTGGCTAGGCGCTGACCTATATTTACGCACCTGTCGCTTGACCGTTAGTTTTACCATGTTGTGGTCATGTGGTAAGGTTGTGTATGATCAAGGGTTGGGGATAATCCATTACCCTTTTCCGCCCAGCTAGACTTTAATGAAACTTTAAATAATAGTTTTAAACTATAGTTTTTAAGTAACATACGCGGGCAGGCTGGTAGCTTGGTCTTTGCCAAGAATTTTCTATACACAGAGGTCTCATTTGACCCCCGCGGACTCTATAAAATTTTACACCAACAAACCAATGGCGGGGTGCCATGTGGCACCTTTCCATTCGCCCCATACTTGACACGTGTTGACCACTGGTTGGTCCATGTCCCTGCCAACCAAGCTTCCAAACCACCTACCATGACAGCACTTGCCACGTCAGTTGTACAGTCAGTTGATACGTCGATTGTAAAGACTACATAGTTAGCATATATTTTACTTGTTTGAGCCCATTCAAGTTGTGTTGGGATCGTGAGGACGAGATCTATGCAATGAATCCATTTTTAGGCAATTTCGAGCACTTTGATTTTTGAGCATTTTTTGATCCACTGGATCACTCCTCAGTTATAAGGATGTTGAATGTAGTGTAGGTGCTCATCCCAAAGCTTAGGATGTTTTCTGCCATAACCACGAAGAAGATGTACTACTATTCTATTCACCACTTATGTTTGACCATCATTTTGTGGATGCATTGTTGTGCTCTTTTTCATCTTGGTGTCCATGAGTGTCCATAAGCTTTACCAAAATTTCCCAATAAATCAAGAATCTCGATTAGAAATAATGGATTTAGACAACCCAAAATGTACCCAAACATGTTGAAAGAACATTTGTGTCGTTTGTTCAGCTGTAACCTGCTTCTTACAAGGCATCAAAATACACATTTTATTGATTGTTTTTAGACATAGGTAATCCTCCAATAAAGTCCATGGAAATGATTTCCCAACGACGAGAAGGAACCAGAAGTGGAGTATACAAACCCAACTTTCTATTGCTAGGATTACTTGTAGCACATAAATAACATCCTCTTACATATCTTGAAACACTTTCATTCATTTTAGGCCAATAGCAATACCTTTGCAAATTAGCCATCGTCTTTCCTACACCAAAGTGGCCAGAAATCAGAGAAGAATGTGTTTCCCTTATGATGTTGAGTCTTTCACCCTATGGAATACATATATTTCCAATATTATACAAAAGCTTATCAAGCACATGGTAATCCAATTCCTCAACTTGGTTAGAATGACACAAAGTTGCATAAACCTCTTTAAAATCAGCATAATGTTCAACATAGCTCTCATGCATGGTAGAACTATCCTTAATAATAACTGAAGCACTAACAATAGGCCTAGAAAGCATATCAGAAAATTTGTTATAAATGCCTTTCTTATACATGATAACCAAGTGGAAATGTTGTAGGAAACCCATCCATATGAGGTGCCTTGCTTGTTGTAGCTTTGTTTATAATTGTAAGTATTGCAATGGTTTATTATCTGTGTGAATAATAGTTTCTTTTCCCAACAAATAATGTTTCCATTTTTTCACATGTTGCACCAATGCATACAACTCCTTATCATATGTGGGATAATTAATCACAGCACCATTAAAAGTTTAAGAATGAAAACAAATGGTCTTACCATGTTTCAACAAGACTGATCCCATTCATAGTTACTTGCATCTGTTTGTATCTCAAATGGTTGTCTCAAATTAGGAAGCGCAAGAACTGGAGCTGAACTAATCTTCTCCTTCAATGCATCAAAATCTTTTCATTGCTTTCCTCCCCATTGGAAAACTTGCTTGATGTTTTTCACTACATGTAATGGAGCTTTAATTGAAGAGAAGTTAGCAATAAACTTTCTCCAATATTGGGTTCCTCCCAAAAATCTTCTTACCTCTGTCATATTGTTGGGCTTGGGCCAATCCAAAATGACTTTTACCTTTGAAGGATCTATTTTCAGTTCTCCTCCTCCAACAATATGTCCCAAGTAAACAAGTGAGGTCTTTCCAAACTCACATTTAGACATCTTTAAAAACAACCTTTCTTTCTTCAAGACATCTAAAACTTGTTTTACATGCATAACATGATCTTCACGAGATTTTATAAATATCAATATGTAATCCAAGTAGAAAATAACACAATCATCAAGAAAAGACCTTAAAACATCATTCATAACTCTCATGAATGTAGCATGAGCATTACAAAGCCCAAATGGCATAACCATCCATTCAAAAAAACCTTGCTTTGTTTTGAAAGTTGTCTTCCATGTGTCTCCTTCAGCAATCCTAATATGATGATATCCACTTCTCAAGTCCAACTTAGTAAAATACTTAGAATATTTCAATTGATCAAGCAAATCATCAATTCTAGGAAGAGGGTAACGATTCTTTACCATAATCTTGTTCAAGGCTCTGAAATCTACACACATGCGCCATGTACCATCTTTATTTGGTACTAATACAATTGGTGACCCACATAGTGATGTTCTTGGCATGATAACCCCTTTGCCAAGCAACTCTTTTATTTGTTTTCTAATTTCAGCATTCACCATGACTGACATTCTGTACATACCAATGTTTGGAAGAGGACAATCTTGTTGCAATTGAATCTCATGTTGGATACCTCTTTTAGGAGGCAATCCTTTTGGTTCCTAAAACATATCATCATATTGGTTAACAACCTCATATAAATCATATTTTAACTTTGCATCACAACCTTGGAAAGATTCTTTTTCAACATTTTCTTTGGGTTTGATCATCAAGAGTACAAAGTTCTTACTAGCATTGACTAATCTCTTCATTTGTCCAGCATTTACAAGTGACAAATCCATCTTCGTATGTGCTTTAACAATATACTCAACTCCATTTTTAAATAGACTATATTTGTTATCATGACGATGAAAGATGGATCTCCTATCACATAAATATGGGCTTCCCAACACAATACCACAAATATCCAATGGAATAACATCAAGCTCTACCTCATCTATAAAATTTGTAGTGATGGCAAATCTAAGTTTACATCTTATTGTCACATGCAATTTGACATTGTCACATATCCAACCTAGAGTATATGTTTTAGGATGAGGATTAGTTTCCAAATGCAACTTCTTAATTGTATCTTCATAAATGAGGTTTTCTTGAGATCCAGTATCAAATAGAGTATCTATCTTGGTATGCTTTGAAATAACCCTTATGTGGAAAATCTCTATTCTTTTTTTTTCATGTTGAGTTTCATTGAGGCTACTACTTGAAGAACTAGTACTTGCAATAAAATTCTTACCTTGAAAATCCATGGCTGTAATTTTTGTTTCATCTCCCGAAACATAACCTAAATCATGTTGTGTAGTTGCAGCAGTCTTTGGTTTCCCCTTGCGGATGAACTTTTTAGGTCTCATTTCAAGATGAATTTTCCAACAATGGTATTCATCATGGCCATATTTTGAACAGTGTTTACATGTGAGTTTTTCTCCCTCTTTCTTGATTGAAGCATTTTTTTCTTCCATTTCCCTTGAATTTCCTCTTTCCCTTTTCTCAATTAACAAATGGATTCTTGTTTCCCTCTTGAGAAGTATTGTTCCCTCTTTCTTCCAAATGAGTTGTATGTACACTAAATTCATGTAGATTTGAAGGGTTAAACATGAGGATTGTGTGTCTCAAATAACTATGCAATCCTCCAATGTATTTAAGTAAAGTTTCTTGAGAAGATAAATCTATACCCAAAATCAAAGCTCTTATTCTAAATTCATGAGTTTAGCTTTGCACACTTTGCCCTTTATCTTGTATAAAAAAATTCCAATCCATGATAGTTTCCTGCATGTATGCTAATGGATAAAATTTCCTTTTAAGTGCAACAATAAAATCATTCCAAGAGGATAAAACTTTACCATGTTTTTTCAAGTCCTCTTGAGTTTTTGCTTCCCAACAAATGAGTGTTTCACTTTCCAATCTAAGAGAAGCAAGCTGAATCTTAGTTTCATCATCTTTGATTCCTTGTATCCTAAAATACACTTCAATTTGACGAATCCAGTTACCCAATTTCTCAGCATTTACCTCTCCATTGTACATAGGAAATTCAAACTTAATATCAATCTTAAGAAAAGGAATTTGTGGAGGAATGTTACCATGTTATTTTGGATAATTTGGAGGTGGTTGTGAAATGGTAGAAGAAGTGGAATATGTATATTAAGGAGGTGGAGTATCACCATTCCCTCCATTTCCTTTTGGAGTTTTATAACCACTGTCTTCATTACCTCTTGGAGGATTTGAGATTCCACCTTGAAACCTTGCATTCCTTTCTTCAAATAAAAATTTCACCATTTATGTCATATCATAAAAATCTTTTATGAAAGTTTCATCTTTTGAGGTAGTGATTTCATGACTCTCCTCATGAGCCATGCTTGGTGAATGCCTCCTTGAAGCCTGAGGTGAATGTATAGTTCTCCTTCTTGAAAGTTGTGAACTTGGATCTACAAGTTGACCTTCTCCTCTTATGAGCTTCAACCTTGTAAGCATCAGAAAACAAAACACTTGCAAACAATCAAAACTTCAAAAACCTTTTCTCTGATACCAACTTGATATGAAAACGAAAAAGGTTTGTGTGTACAAATTTGCAAGTGAAATAGTTATGTGACTTAGGAAATTGGATCAAGTTTAAAAACACATAAACTTAGTGAGTTTTTTACTTAACATGAGAACCATAAATAGACATAAAAAACCATCAAACATAAGCACATAACATAGCAAAATGATAAACAAGTTAACCCCCTTCTTGGGATACATCTCCTAGTCCAACTTCCAATGGATCATTTTCATTATATGATCAAAGTGTCAAAATCATTGCTTTACAATCCTCAGAATGCAAAATATATGGCTTCAATGGCTCCAAAATTTCCAAAAACCCCTAGTTGGGCTCTTCCTGCACTTGGTTTGGACCAAAAAACATCCAGGAAGTGTATTTTCTCCCGTTTTTGGCCAAACCAGGTGTAGGAAGAGCCCAACTGGGGGTTTTGGGACATTCTGGAGCCATTGCAGCCATCTATTTTTCATTATGAGCATTGTAAAGCATTTATTTTGACACTTTGAGAATATAATGAAAATGATTCATTGGAAGTTGGACTAGGAGATTAGCCCAAGAGAGGGGTGAACTCCTTTATCATTATGTTGTGTTATGTGCTTACTTTTGATGGTTGTTTATGTTTTTTTATGATGCTCATGTGAAGTAAAAAAACTCACTAATTTTATGCGATTGAAAACTTGATCCAAATGCATAAATCACATAACTATTTCAATTGAAAATTTGTACACACAAACAATTTTAATTTTCAGATTATTTTCCCAAACCGATCATTCCAAATTTCCAATCAAGTGTGGAAGGTGGTGTGAAATCACAATGTATTAGTCATAATGTTCACCATTTAATAAAGGAGGTTCTATAGTTTTTGGGTGAGTGTAGGGATGGGTTGTAATTGTTCGTTAATTGTCAAATACTAGTCTTCTAGTTGGGTGATCCTTGTATCCATGATCATGTTTTGAGTGGCATCCATGGGACCACTTGGGTCCACCATAAGAGTTAAATGAACTACACCAATGAAATAAACATTGTGTGGGGATGTTTTTGAGCTATATCACCCATAATGGCCCCTATTGGTTTGGGACCATGTCCATACTTTTTTTTTACTTCTAAAAGCTTATTGTAGACCATAGAAATTTTTGAATTTTGGATATTCCAAGTTTTATAGGAATTAATTTCTCTACCTATGTTGCAAAGGTTCAATAAATTCTTAAGACAAAAGGAATGCCAAGAACTATAGCTATCTAACATACCTTTAGGTTTCAACAATATTACTCAATTGATCTTTCTTGATCCTAACTAAGGAGGATTAACCATACTACTTAATTCCTAGGTGCGCAAGATGGATCTCCTCATGTGATGTGCTCACTGCACTATAGTGACAAATAACTAAAAATATTTTGTAGGGGTGTTTTCAAGTATGCCTAGGGGGATTCTAATATAACAGAGGGTATGTGGATGATCAAATCCATAAAAAAAAAAATATGATGTGGAACTACTCACCAAGTATCTACATAGGTGTATAAGGGTGTCCAACTAGGTGACACCACTTGCATTTCATGTGTGTAGGCTTCCCAATTGGAGTTTAACCCATTGGATGAAAAATCTTATGTTTAAATATGACTTTTTAAAAATATTAAAAATTAGGGTTCATGTTGGCATAGGAAAGTGATATGACACCACTTGTAATTTAATTATATAGAAAATATAGAGAATTTAAGAGAAATATATGAAAAAAAATCATAATGTGGGAAATAAAAGAGACAAACTAGAATATAAAACCTGTAAAAGTAGACCCATTTATTGATATTTTGAAAGGAGATAAATATTCACTAGCCCCTTTGAGGGGGAAACCTCCAAATTAATTGCTCTTTAATACAATGATAATCCTTGACAAGACATTAAAACAACTTCCTACTTCTATAAATAGTTTCTCACTACCCAAACCCTAACCACTAGTTGTCCCAACATCAAGATAAATCATCTTCACTATAAATTTCATTCATTTAATATAGATCTTCATTACTCCACTCCAAAAAAAATATTTTTGTTCATTGATCTATATTGTATCTTGAATTAGATTTTGTTGATTAAAGTTAACTTGAGATACTAGATTAGAGATTAATTCATGAAAGAGTTCACTTGTTATGTTATCAAGGAATGAGGAAGGTTGTTCTTCTTTGATGATTGTGCAACTAACTAAGTGAAGCATCATCATTGGAGTTGGATCTAGCAAGGAGTTGTGGAAACATTGGAAAACCATCCAAATTCAAGTAAGTTTATCCTTCCCCATCTCATTTTCTTATGAAATTGAATGATTAGCTCTAGGTAAAAGAGGTGTGTTACCTATCCTTTTATTTATCATTGGTTTTTATCCAACCAATGAGGGGATTTTCTTATCCACGGGCAAATTTCCCTTCAACGGAATTTGAGACTCCACTGGGAAATAAATTAGATTGTTTTCCTAGTTTTTATAGGAGTTTTCTTACTCTTTTTCATCCCCAAAAGTTGATGTACACTATGTTCTATGTGAATATTATTCATGAGTGCATGTAAGCTATTTTCATTTATATCTGGGTAGCTATTTTGATATTTTTTTTCTCAATTTCCCCTTCACTAACGACTATTTTTTAGAATTTTCATGGCCAACCGTGATTTTTCCTTATACAACCCATGACCAAATCCTTCACTTGCTTGTTTCTCAATAGAAACCCATAGCTACACAAACATGGTTTCTTGATACTACTTAAAAAGTCGTGACCAAGTCCTATAGGTGAGATTCTATGATTTTCTCAACCTATTGAATATTGGATTGAATGTATCTTGGCTTGGAAAGGTTGTTGGCACAGAAATTAGCTTGTGCATCTTAGGTCCTACATTCTTTGGCTCACTTAGATCATGAGAGGGTTAAAGAAATTTGCATCACATTTCTATCATTTTTATATTTTCATTATTTTTCTTGTTTGAATTGTGAATAGGTCAAAAATGAATTACATCTCATCTTCAAGATTAGTTTATGTTTTACATTCCTTGTTTCATTTGAATTGAAAGTGAAATTGCATCTCATCATCAGTTTTTAGGCATTTGTGATTTCTTGTGAAAGTTGCATTATGAGATCAATTGGTTTGATTGGAATCTAAAATTTTCTTGTGAGATTTGTTTTGGTAGTTTCATGGTAAATTGATTGCTTGATGTTTGTTTCAAATTGTGAAAAAGGAACCTCTTGATCCCTTCCATAGATAGATTCCATCGATAATAAATGAAATTGCATTATCTTGAATTCTAGTACCTTGCTTAATTCTTTTAATTGGAAGAGTCAAGAACATCACTAAATTCCATTCTTTATTTTTGGCATATTTATGTCAAAAAACCACCACTAATATCTCCAATCATATCCATGAATGGAGAAAGTGATGTTGGCTCATCAAAGCTAAAATTCCAGATCAATTTCTTATAGATTGGTTTGTGAAGTCATTGTTGCCTCCAATTTCTAAGGATGTATATATGTCAATTTCTTTAACCGAGGAGTATGTTATTTTACATGATTAGCAACTAGACTTGAATTTATTCTCGATCTACAACTTTATATGAGTTAATACATCATGTTCCTAGTCCATCAGAAGATCCTTCCAAACATACCCACATGAATGGTGTGATTAGTCTTATTTCCCATGATTTTGTTAGCTATTTGATGGGTCAGATGGGTCATATGACCATATCTTCTAATCCGCCCACAATTGCATCGACATCACAAAATGTCAAAATTCTTGTCCAAACCTTCGACATCCATTTGGTACAATCCACAAATATGAAGAATGATTAGCAACCTAAAGGTGAAAAGATGAATTATGACTATGGGCAAGGGATTTCCCCTGATCAAAATGTTGATGTGGGAGGAACCAGAGAGAAGAAGAAGATGAATTTTTCATGCAATATTTTTAATGGAGACCATCCTACTCATTTGTGTCCTTAGATAGATGATATTCACTGATACTTATCCTAGAGAGGAACCCAACAATAATATTCCATCTTAATGAATCTTTTCCCACTACAGTAATGAAAAAAGGTTGCAACAAACCCTCCACCTATGCAATGGGGAAAGCAGGGAAACCCCCAACAATGGGGTAATATCTTGAATGTGAATGTATACATGTGTGACCAAGGAATCAATATGCATACTAGAGCTCATAATTATGATAACTATGAGAGTGGTCCTACTAATAAGGATTTATATTCATCTCAGCCTAGTGGCCCTCTGCACATAGAGAGGCCATACATTGATACAGTTATTTTCCACTCAAAAGGGTGTTTTACAAAGGTCTACGCACAACCCCAATGCTTAACCACTCATAATTATAGTATTTTTGAGGATTTATCCCAAGAACCTTGTGCTATGTCTTCCCTAGAGGTCATTCACATATTCACCATGCAATGTAAAGAATTATTGGTTGTAATTGGTGGATTTGATCCCACGTATATTTGTCTTATTACATATGACATTAACCAGACTTGTCCTAGGATTCTCCACTAAATATATTCCCAGATCCAAGTATCTTTGTGTGGGAAAAACATATTTTGATGAATTGTTCATGAAGGAGTCTCCACTTTCATTATGTCTCTATCATGTTGGAGAGCCTTAGGTTCTACAGATATTTTATGGTCAAACACCATGTTGAAAGCAGTCAATAGTCATACATTTAAGCCCCATCCAATCATTGTTGTTTTTCATGTTGAGCTAGGTAGAAATATTGTTTCAATTGAGGTTGAAGTAGTCGATGCCCCTCTAGAATATAATATTTTATTATGGTGTATATGGATTTACATGATGAAGGTGGTAATGTATTTGGTATTTAGAGTTCTCCACTTTTCTCATGAAGGAAAATTGGTTACCATCGATCATCTCAATTATTGTATGTTAGATTCCAAAACCAATGCTAGTACGAATATTCCATTTGTCAAATATTCTAAGGGTGATTACGACAGTATTGGTGTTGGCATGCTTAATATTCATATTTTATGAGTACATTAACCCTACCTACACCAGGCATTCATTTAAACTTGAATCCTATATGCATTATCTCTTCAGGTACTATTAAATCACAATGGTTTTCCTTGGATTATAGATCAGTTGTGTATGACATTGTATATGTTAATCAGGATCCTTGGGTAGTGCCTCATCCTTTAGAGATATATTCATTTGGAGTGAGTATGTCTATGAGTGAAGTAGATATATCTTACTAAGAAATCCAATCAACAATAGTTGATGTTGGTCATAATCTCCATCATGATATGTGTCACGTCCCCACAATGTGCCTAGTCGATTCTTGCGATAATGCACCTATTGAGGGTGTGTGGTACCATAAATTTTCTCGCTTGGATTCTTGGAAACACCAAGGATACTTTATCTAGACTATGCCTCTTCACCTAGAGCATACCCATACTTTGTTCTAGGCTACTGAAAAGTCACACTCCTACTCCACTCCAACTCTTGTATACTTAGACAATCATTAACAACTTAACACTTAGTCATAAATAAGCATACATCCATTAAAATAAGAGAAGACTTTTGAAAAAAAAAGAGACACACAGATATAGTGTGGGAAGCACAAACCATGCCTAACACCTGACTAAGTCTTATTATTAAGAAATAGTTACAATATGAGCACTATCGACTCGGTTTACAACTTGGTAGAGTCACATGACTCACCTCCCCTCACCAAGACACTCATACAAATATATGTCACACAAAGACTCGTTTTTCATTAAAAAAATTCGTAGCTTCTGCAAAGCACCCCAAACTTTCATCCACCACAAACTCACCATCTCTTCTTTGTTGCAAGACTTCACACAAAACTGTATTTTTGTCTCGTAGCATGCCTCATTTCATACCTACAACGAGACTTCCACAAACTTAACCCAAAATAAGGTTTCCCCAACTCTATCCACGGAATCACCTCAAGGCAGCACAATTCTTCCCATGTGGGGCGACTTCGCTCCTTAAGGGAGTTCACCCCTCTTCTTCTAAGTCTGCCTCAAAATCGTAGAGCTGATATTTCTTTCCTTATTATGAAAATATTCCCTCCTTGGTTATGCGCCCTTGTTCTCATATATATGGACAATCATTACCAACACACCCAAAAAAATTACCATTCTGCTTCATGGACCCGGTGCCCCCAAATGAGCATATGTGCCCATCAACTGATGCATCCCTTGGTATCGGTGCACCCCATCCTTGGTGTGCTCCTCATGCCAATGTGCCCCAACCTTTTTGGTCACTTCACACTTAGCCAGGCCCCTTGGTGAATTCGCATGCCCAAGGCATCCACTTTCCCAACTACTACAAATCTTGGATTCTAAAGCAACCCCAAGATTTATCTCTTTGAAAACTTGGGCAAGGGCCTCCGCGTCCTTCTAGCCGAAGACCTTACATCCTCCCCCACCTCAAGTCATTTCCATCCCTAGAAACGTCCACAAAATCTGTGATCTCCAAGTCTTTTCTCGAACTCCTACCCCTTCGCAACTATGTTTGTTGGAAACCCTGAGTTTCGTGCCAAATGGAAACTCCAAATTCTATCAAAGTGGAAACCCCAAGTTTCCCTGCGAAGTGGAAACCCCAACTTTCCAAATCATAATGCAATCATATGAAACCTATGCAACCATCCACACTACCCTTTTCCCAAAGTTGTTTGTGACCAAACTATCTGCTACAATGGAAATACATCTCCTCCCCAAATTTGTTTGTGATGTCTAAGTTTCCATTATCCCGATGCAACGATCACACATTGGTCTATTGTTATTGCTACCTCAAATATTGATGCAACCTCAACCAAAACTTCAAAAATGTCTAAGTGTTGAACTCATGTGAAATTATTGTTGCATTCATACTTGAACCAACTATGTCGTGTCTCTGCATGTTGATATCCCCCATGCCTTGGACTGATTGGGTATCTAGTCCAATCATCGTGCCCAACTCATGATAATTCACTTCCTCATGCTTAAACTTAGTATTTTTGTCACATATTTTTCACTCCATCCAACTCCAAAGAATAAGGAAAGTGTCCACCCTTGCCTCACTATTGCTTCCATCATTTGATCTTCATCAAGGAGATCCTCCATAATGTCTAAGTGTTGCAATTCTAACCTACTAGTGCATATTTACTTTGACTTCCTTCTAAAATTCATTCCATTAGCACAATAATCTCAAACCAAGGAAAGGTTTCCCCTCACCTTGTTGCACTATGAAGTCACGCAAAAACAAAGTCATCCATGGCAACTCAGCCCCACTATCCACCTTGCTAGTGAGGAAAATCCCCCTATTACTATACTAGGGTCAAAGTATAGGCAGAGCTATGATCTCCCTTAAAAAAAAATCTAATTCCTAAACTACCCCAAACACTCTAAATGGATGAATATAAAGAGATAGGAAAGTAGGTCATAATTAGTACCTATGGTTCAACATTCGATGTAGACCTCCTCCATCTTTGTAGCTCCCAGGCTACAAGTATCCTCTCAAAGATGACCTACAAAAACACTTAGGCAAACAACGCTACCAATATTCTATCTACATTAATCAATATTAGGGTTATATATAAACCATTATGCATAAATCAAATGAAAAGCATAAAGATATCATTTGGGACAAGAAAAATATTATTTTATTCAAATGCAAAGATCGAAAATTACAACCTTTGTAGGTTGACGCTCCTGCAAAACTAGTTTGAGATCCTCTTAATAATGTTCCAAGTGCACTATCCCAATTCTTTCTCTCGCAATCAGCTGATCACTTCAAGGGAATGGAAGGGATTGTATAGGAGAAAAAGCTGGAGAGCGAATGCTGAGGCAAAAAATCAAAATGGGTTTCAAATACTTGGGCAAGGAGGGAAAAGGGATTTGGGCAGAGTTCCACTGTTCTAATGCTTAATGTGGGAATGGGACCCCAAGACCTCCTTTTATATGACAAAAGGATAGTTATTCAGTTTGGGGATGGGCTACAGCAGGTGAATTAGTTGGGAAACCCTCGATAGCCTGTAAACTCTGCCAAATTCCTTGCAACTTTTTATTTTTTTCTAATTTTGGAGGTAAACGTTGGTTGTTTAGTCTGCAGATAGCATATGTATGCAGGATTTATAGCATGTAGCAAGCATATGTACGTAGGAAGTAGTGCAGTAGGGTGCCTACATGCTCCGAAAAATGGTTTTTAAATATAGTTCCTCAGTAGTGTTTTGGAAAATTATGCAAGTAGAAAGGCCAATCCCATGTATGCATAGGTAGAGAATTTTAGGGCTATAATATATGCCCCCTAATGTGTGAGGTCATAAGAGAAACTGATGGCCGAAATACATTACAATATATTTACCAGCGTGAATGCACAAAGTAGAGTGAGCCCGAGACCAGAGTTCGGGAGGTCTCCATCAGTAAAACAATAATAATCTCTCTGAGGCGGGCATACCCATGCTTGAGATGAACTAATCATGGATGCCAATCAAGTACACTATAGATCCATGTCATATAAATGTCTATATAAAGTGTATCTGCGAGCAATAAACAGCGGATCTACATCTCAAAATCATTCGATGATATTCAAGTATAATATAATATGCATCTTCAAGAAGCATCAACGCCTGTGGTTGGAGATGAGGACTTCATATATCTAGAAACAACTTTAAGATCTTCAACAACTCAGGTAGGAGTACAATAGGAGTGTAAGACTCACTACCTTGAGGTCTTTGACAAGCCATTAGGAAAATACTAGAGGAGCTCGCTCATCAGGAACAGAACTTCGTCGATTTTGAATCTGGAATTGACTGGACTCTCAGGATGGTTGACTCATGAAATTCAAGAGACAACTACAGCATGGCTGACTCAAGTTGGATAAAACTTCCCTTCGACAAAATCACGAAAGATGATCAAACTCAGGCAGTGTAATATTGACATAATTATGTGATGTAGGAGGCACCGCAAACTCTCCATATGTTTGTAAGAGTAACCAAATGGAGGAGGACACAACTCTATGTAGTGATAACATATTCCTAAGGTCATACTAAATATCAATGCTTGATGAACAAATGGAAGGATGTGCTTTTTCCAACGGTGACTTTCTTGCTTCCGAAAAAATAATTTATATTTCTCGTCCACTCTTTTTTGGAATATTTGATTTTTTTTGTCCTTTTCAAAGTTTTAATGAGCTTGAAAAAGAACAAAAGAATGTTACGTTACAAAGGAAGAACGAGTGTCACAAGAAATCAAACCGGTTCCAAGCGCATGGAACATATTGATGCTCAAGGAAAGGAGACATGTGCAGGATAAGGACGCTTGGGGAAAATTCCTCCATGGGTCAAGGTGTCATATCACAGAAGAAAAAAGTGTTGCAAGGCTTGCGTATAAGGAATGATTTAAAGGTTTGGTTGAGAGCAACATCGATTTGGCATTAGGCCAAAGATGCAAAGATGAGACCCGCAATGCGATTAAGCATGAAACAACAAGACCCCTTCCATGTAAGTTTTTACAATCCCAGAAAAGATAAGCTTGGTGGTTTTTTCACGTTTAGAGAGTCTGGAAAATGTTAAAGAAGACCCTAGGGAGTACCTTTTTCACAATTAGTCCAATTAGAATGAAAAAGGAATAAACTTGCACCGAAAGGACGTATTTTGAAAATCATTTTAACGAGTGTGACAAAGACAATATCACTCAACTATCTTTTCAATTTTAAGGAGTCTAAAAAGATCTTAACTATGGACTCAATTCCTTTTTCTAGATTTAGTCTCCTTAGCCCGAAAAAAGTATAAACTATAATTGAGGAGAACTCTCTCAACAAGATGAATCTCATAAGGCGTACCATTTTCCTGAATAATCTACTGGCCGGAAAAAGGGTTCAACTCATGCCAAGTAGATGTTCTTCTGGACCAATATAATGAGTGTTAAGGAACAAGGTCACTCGACGATATTTTCATATTTAGGGAGTCTGAAAAGAGCTCAACTATGGACTTTGGGGGGGGTTCCTTTTTCGTAAGTAATCTCCAAAGTACAAAAAAGAGATAAACCAAAACTAAGGAGAATGTTCCTTTTTTGAAAATTTAGTCCCTCGGGCCTGAAAAAGGGTTAAACTTACACCTAAGAATACTCTTCTAGCAAACTAAATTTCCTAGAGCACACCTTTATTCGTAAAATTATCCATCCAAACCAAAAAAAAGGGGTAAACTACCATCAGACAGATGTGCCTTCAAATTTGATTTTGGCGAATGTGAAGGGCAACAAGATCTCTCGGAAATATTTCCAATTTTAGAGATTTTGAAAAGGGCTTAAAGAAGACTCATGGTGGGATACTTTTCTCAAGTAATCTAGATGAGATCGAAAAGAATAAATATAGTCTCATTGGATGTTGCTTTCGAAGTTTAAAGTGAGCTTGAAAGAGAACAAACCGTGTTCATTAGGGAGTCTCTTAGGTAAGGCTAGAAAAAGATGAAGAAGATTGAGGCTTCAACATGAAGTCATGACGAGACTAAAAGGACACTCGTGCCTATGAAGTACCTCAGCATGGGAACCAAATGAAAAACGAGGCTCTAACTAGGATTCCCATCGAAGGAAGGCTCTACCACATAAAGTACGACACACTTATTAGCAAGGAAGGTTAGTGTCGCAATTCAGTGGGGTCGATCCTAAGGCCAAATGAACCAGGAAAGGGATAATGCAAAAATGCAAGTAGGGAAAAACCTAACCTATATGTTAGTTTCAAGGTCAATACATGTTAGAACGGATTGATAGGATGGACACATGTCAAAGAAAAATGTCTTCAACATCCTGCATATAAGGCTAATAACACTCGTCCAGAAGTTAATAGATCCAATATAGATAGAAACATCAAAAAATAGCAGGTGCTACTGAATACAATACTTGAAAACAACAAACCTGGACTGTACAATATGTACAAGGTACTGCACAACCTTACGGATCATGCGTGGTAGTAGTTCAAGTAGATTCCACTGCTAGTCTCTGACCTGGAGTCTCTTCAATAGTCAACCTAGAAAGTCTCCCAAAAAGGAAGAAATACAAACCACGGTGTAAGTCTTCCCACGATATAGAAACCATAGCCATGGCTTCAAGGATAGCCTCATCTGAAGAAAATTCAAAATCTGAGAAATCACACAAGCGAGGAGGGTTGACAGTCCCAAAGGGAGAAGTAAACTGACCATATTCCATATGACAATGGAGGTTCTATCCAGGACTAGTAGAGTCTATCAACGATAAATCACAAGCACGAGGGCTTGAGGATCTACAAATAGCGATATCAGACTTAAAAGGAAACTCAAGATCACTTTGACCAAGAGGGGGAAGCAAGGGCTCCCATGCCCCCATTGGATAAACCAATGGATCAATTATTGAGACCAATTATCGAGAAGGAAAACATGAGTGAACAAATTCTTTCTCAGGAGAAATTGAAAATCGAGGATAATACACCACATAATTAATCCATGGCGGGGTAGAGTCTACACGAACCCTAGGAACATATAAAGGGGCAGCCTAAATTAACATTGAATTAGGATGGCGATTATCATATTCCAGCTAGTCAATAGTGAAAATGCTTCCATTATAATGGAAATTCATCACCCGGAAGAGCGTAGACACCACAGCACTCATAGCATATACATAATCATGCCCGAGAAGCATATTGAAATCTAATGGGCCTTGCACCACTACAACCTCGAAAAGGACAATATTCCCACCTAATGAGATAGGCAACTGAGGAAGAATCCCCAAATACTCACTAGGACATTTTCCAAAATCCAACAGTTCATGCGAAGCAGACACAAGCTTGGGAGAATCCAAAGCTTGCCAAATCGAAGAGGATAAAATACTTGTCGAGGCTCCTTCATCTACAATACATTGATAAATGTTTTTTGAATTAACTTCAACCCTTCTTTGAAAAGGTGCAGAAGAAGGAAGGAGAGGCTCAACAAGGTCATTCCAATCAAAGGAAACCATCCTAGGACATGGAGGGGGTGTGCTCGAAGTGAGCGGAATGCCCCCTTGTTCTAAGAGTATTGAACTAGAAATGCTAAAAACATAGTCGGAAAACACATCACTCCCCATGAGAAGAGTGGTTTCAGTTGAAGATTGCATTGGCGTGACCACTTTGGTAGACTCGACACTCTCTAATAAAAAAGTTGGATCAGCCGAAGATTGTACCGGTGTGACCACTTTGGTAGACTCAAAAGTCTCCAAGAGAAGAGTGGGATCAATTGAAGATTGCATTGGCATGACCACTTCCTCAATCATTGGTTGAATAGGTTGTGAGACAACATGTTATAAAGGTGCATCACCCCCAAAAATAGGAGTGGGATCAACCAAAGATTGCATCGGCATGACCACTTCATCAACCAAAGGTTGAATATATTGTGAGGAAACCTTAGAAGACTCAGAATCATAAGAGATTGAAGATAGGGACCACAATCTTCGTGCCTCTGGAAGGCCAAGGAATTGATCTCCCTTAGAAATCTTACAAGGGAACTTAGGCTTACGTCCTATCCGTCTAGGTTTCTCAATAGATCCAATGCCCCCAGCATGACTAGTAGTGGTTGTTTTCTTGTCCTCAACATGACTCGTTGAGGTTGTTGACAACTCTCCAACATGACTAGCAGAGGTTGGTGATATATCACTCGTATTACTCGCATTGACGAGATTCGTACCCCCATCATGACTTGCAATGGTTGGTTTCACATCTCCAACATGACTTCTATAGGTTGGTAATTGGTCAATAACATGACTTGCAAAGGCTACAGACCTATCACCGGTATGACTAGCAATGAATGGATTTTTTCCCCTGGCATGACTTGTAGGGACTAGGTTCATGCCCCCAACATAACTTACAGAGGCTGGTTGTTTTCCCTCAGCATGACTTGTAGAGGTTGGGTGCTTGCCCCCAGCAAGACTTGCAAAGGTTGGGTACTGGTCTTCAACATGACTTGCAGAGGTTGACGACCTATCTCCAACATGATTCACAAAGGTTGGTGATTTATTCTTCCTATTATTCCTCTTTTTATTTCGTGTAGAGTTTCGGTTACTAGTGGCTATACTTTCACCAGAGAAGGTAGAAGGACGAGGATAAGACCTTGATGAAGGAACATCAACATGATGCCCATGACATAAGGTTATTAATTGAGAAGTGTCAAGAGCATTCGGGACATTTGGAATGGTACCCAACCAAACCGGTAGTCCTACATTCAACCCAGGAATGTACAAAGTGGCCATCAAAGGGACACCAATGTTTCCAAAGAAAGGAAAAGCAAAAGAATCCCCTTGTGAAGAGGTTTCTTGGTTGATATCGTTAGGAACTTTTTCCATGAATATCTTATGCACAGGTTCTTCCCTTGCGGGATCATTCAAGTTGGTAAAAGTCTCACACACTGACTCTAGTGAACCAGTTGTATAAAAAAAAATGCCTATAAAGAGGCGGCTCCACGTTTCTAAGTGGAAGATCGAAAAGTCCTCACGATTGGTGGTTTGGGCAGTCTACCACCTTAGGTCATATACCCAAAGCAATTATTGACTAACTCGCTATGGAAAACTAGGGAGCACAGAGCACACCACTAAGAAGAAAAGCCTAAAAAGATACAAGCCAAACAAACTACCCTTATGAATACTTCCAACCTAGGGAGATGAAGTATTGATTGTCGTAAGCATTCAAAAAGGCAAACAACTAGCCAGGAGAAACAGTTACCCATACCTTCGACCAATGGTCCCTTCAGGTGTCACCTAGAGAGTACAAAGTCTGCCTCAGGTACCATGATACACCCCTCTTAGACACATGTGTGTCAACCTATATAATGGAAACTAGACCACCAACTTGTAATCAACAACCAGGGGGGTACAGTCGATAGTCGGGCGAGTGTATGGGCAGGGAAACTAAGCCCAAATATCCCCCTGAGGCCTAAAATGCAACAAGGCCATAATCACTCTTAGAGTACCTTGGACGGATCCAAGTGTCTCAGAGGTATGACACAATTCGGACCAGTAACGCTACAGGATTCACCCCCAATACACACTCTCCCAAATGCTTTGTCAGGAACGGGAGTGGATATCTTTGTCAACTTCCTCCAAACGGCCTCGTGTTTGACTCCTGTGTGAGAGGAGCTTCCCAGATTGAGTACTTACAAAGTGTATTTTTCACACCCTAGCACAGAAACCTTAGTTAATTTTTAGTTGTCCTTAGAGAGTTTTACCTCTCCACACCTAATCCAAGGCCCTAGCCTAAGCTATTTATGAACCCTAGAAAAAGTGTTACAAACATATTTTAGATTAGTGTGTTCGTTTTAGGGGATTTTCTTACTCAAGGAATGGAAGTGCAACTGATGTTGTTTGAAACTCTTGCAAAAATGAAAATTATAAGAACACTGGAAAATAAAAATTTACACTAATCCTTCATATGAAAAGAGTTTCAAGGAAGAAAAATCATAAATAATCCTTCAAATTTAAACATGCAATATTTTCTCCTTTCCATGCAAAATGCACAATGCAACTTTCGAGTGAAATAAAAGATAAAATGAAAGGATTTTCTTTCTTATTTTTCTTTTGAAATGATTTCAAGATGAGAAGAAAACACAACCCTATGCTAATTTCATTTTCTTTTTCAAATAACAATGCAAAGCAAATGCAAAGAAAGAAAGAGACCTAAAAAACTAGTTTTTTTTTTTTTTTTTCTTCCAATCAAAGCATAATTAACAAAAGATGTTAAAAGAAACTGTAGAATGCAACTCGTTTTTCTTAAAAATTCAAGATAAAAATAAGTTAAAACTAAATATTTAACCCAATTCTAAGACCACTAACAAAGACTCTGTAAAATCCAATAAAGTTCGGAGAAGCCTAAAGCTTCTGTCAGGAAAGAGAAAAACTTATTTTTTTAAAAACAATTTCAAGACCCAAAGACGTGGGTTGTTGCACCAACAGCCTGCATATGTATGCAGGTTGTATACTTTTTAGACTATGTATGTACATGGGCTGAGCCAAAGTAGAGCATGTACACCTCTGATATTTTTCAAAAAGAAAAGACTAGGCAAATTGATTCGGCACAGAAAGTTGGTAGGCACCTTGTAGGTGACCAGATACCCTTAAAAGACTCATTGAACTTGATCAAAACTCAAAAGGAAATAAAGAAGCTAATTAAAACCCAAAAACCTCCCTCTAAAACCCTAGAGAGACTCCCCATTGGATTCGTCAATTCTATTAGCAGAGAAAATCCCCCTATTACTATACTAGGGTCAAAGTATAGGCAGAGTTATGATCTCCCTTAAAAGACAATCTAATTCCTAAACTACCCCAAACACTCTAAATGGATGAAAAGAAAGAGATGGGAAAGTAGATCAGAAGTAGTACCTTTGTTCCAACGTTCGATGTAGACCACCTCCAACTTTGTAGCTTTGAGGCTGCAAGTCTCCTCCCAAAGATGACCTGCAAAACACTTTAGGCAAACAATGCTATAAATATTATATCTCTACTCATCAAGATTAGGGTTAGATATAAACCATTATGCACAAATCAAATGAAAAACATAAAGATATCATTTGGGACAGGAAAAAAAATTATTGTATTAAAATCCAATGATCGAAAATTACAACCTTTGTAGGTCGACACTCCTACGAACCTAGTCTGGGCTCCTCTTAACACTGCTAAAAGTGCACTACCCCAATGCTTTCTCTCACAATTAGTTGATCACTTCAAGGGAAGGGAAGGGATTGTATAGGAGAAAAGGCTAGAGAGGGAATGTTGAGGCAAAAACTCAAAAGGGGTTGCAAATACTTGGGCAAGGAGAGAAAAGGGATTTGGGCATAGTTTCAATGTTCTAATGCTTGATGTAGGAATGGGACCCCAAGACCTCCTTTTATATGACAAAAGGATAGTTATTTGGTTTGGGGACAGGCTACAGCAGGTGAATTGGTTGGGAAGCCTCGATATCCCGTAAACTTCGTCGAATTCCTTGCAACTTTTTATTTTTTGCTACTTTTGGAGGTAAACATGGGATGTTTAGTATGCAACTAGCATATGTACATGGGTTGTCTAGCATGCAAAAAGTGTATGTATGCGGGAAGTAGTGCAGCGGGGTGCGTACATGCTCCAAAAAATTGTTTTTTAAATATAATTCCTCAGCAGCTTTTAGAAAATTATGCAAGTAGAAAGGCCAATGCCATGTATGCATAGGTAGAATATTTTAGGGCTATAACACACCTCATGGTATAGTTAGAAAATATTATACACATATTTCACATCACATCCAAATCTGTGTATCAAGGGAAATCATGGTGCATCTACAAGTCTATTTGGCTCTTCCCTTGTGACTCAAACTGAAATCAAGTCCACAAGTCTAGCTTCCTTGGTTGAATTCTCCCTGTCTTCACCTGCATATTCAAATATGAAATGTCCTATATGCACTAGGAACTACACGTCCAAACTACCTTTGCCCCACTACTCCATCACTTGAAATTTTGTTGTGTCTACCTCTCTATACCTTGGAATGGTTAGGTTACACCCTCAACCATGCTACCACAAAGCAAGAGAAATGTTCATACCCAAGTAATCTCTTGATGTTACGATCTACCTTTCTGCACAATCCTTTGAAACAAGGACATTCATCAACTTACCTCATTTCATCAAGTCACCTCTCCACATCTTAACATCTGCGATGAGTGTGGCCAATGTGCCTACACTCCTCAAATGTCCCAATGAACTATCCAAAGTGGTCCAAGTAGAATGAGTCACCTCAAAGAACTTACATGCATTAGGCATGTTCGAATCAATATTTATACCAACTTCAACCAACAAGCCTCTCAAATATTTGAGCCATCACAAAATCATCTGCAAGTCACCAAGGTGTGATCTGTCTCATCCAATGTGCCATACCAAATGCGATAAAATACCACCCAAGTCACTTGGTATGTGTTCTACCCATTCAGGTTGACTGCCAACAATTCTTGGTTGAATTCTCTATTAACTCCATCCATCTCCTAGAAAAAAACTTCCTTGCACCTCATACAAGCATCCAAACTCTGGAACTGTCATTGTGATTATCAATTCATTTCATAACCCAACAAATATGGCTAAGGCATCAATCACCAAGGCACCTCACCCATCCTCTCAAACTCGACAACATGTACAAACTTCATTGCCTACTTCACGGTAGTGACCTATCCAATGAACCTCATCAAAGAGTTAGGTATATTCCTCAAGACACCTCTACAATTGCATCCAGATTTTCCTAAGTCCACCATTAGACTCATCCAAGCAGTTCACCCCAAGTTCTCCATGCATTCTCCCAATCAAGGTGTCCCAAACTGGTACAATACTTCTTTGAATATACACGTCTTGATTCACTCTCAAGTCTGTCAGTTTTCACCACAAAAATGAACTATACTTGAACCACAAAGTCATCCAGCTTTCCTTCAAATAACTCACCACAACACTTAGGAAATGTAAGAACTCAAAACCAACCATAAATTTCCAATGACATCCTTGGTTGCAACCATGTTTTAAGTCTACCTTCATAGACCTTCAATTTCCCAAGCCATTAACTCTCCACATGAACTCCCCTCAGTCACTATCCATAGCTACACAAACCTGCATAGCACCTTCACTACAATATAAGGCTAAGTCCATCTGTCCAATTTATAAATTTGTCTAAGTCTCAAACTTTGCATGCAACCTGTCGAACTCATCTCCAATGTCTTTCCAGCTCTGAACATTTACTTCTTCCGCTTCAAGGCACCATGCACACATTGCTCAACTGTCAAGTCATACTGTTGTTAACTAATTGTAGTAACTCTGTGAAGAGTCACCTCATATGAAGCTTGTGGTCATCCCATTCGTTCAACAACCCATCTTAGCTCAATTTTTATTCTCATTGATGCACGATACGAAAACGTCATGATGCAAACGTGCCCAACCAACTGCTTGCTACGAAGTTTCTCTAGGATGTATCAAATCATCAAACTCACCCGAGGGATTCAACTTGTTGTAACCCATAACTACTCCCCTTCATGATTACTTATGTGATCACTCCTTGTGTTATCTTTTGCAATCACTTATGTGGTTAGATATATGAAAATTCCTACAATAAGTCTTGCATTCATGTGCCTTTCCCAAGTGCTCAATTCACCTAACAAACTTTGCACATGGTCTCTTCAAGGTGTGCACAATAGGTCTAGCACTCAATTCCATTGTAAATCAAACCAATTGAGTCTATTCCCAGACTGTCTCTATGAAAGTTCATTCCACCTTACTAAAACTTCACCAATTATATGCCCAAACTTCCTTTGCAATCAAGTATGTGACAATTCTTGTGATGATTTATGTGACCACCAACTCTGTCCAAGTGCTTTGTTTCACCACAAACTATGCTTTCGTCCTATACAAGGTGTGCACCTAGATCAAACTTCTAGCACACCATCAACCAAAACCTTTTTCATGAGTCTAATGCAAAGTGTCTTTGATGAAAAATTTTTCTCCATCGAACCATTCACCAAGTCTGTGAACATTCCCACCAAATTTTATTCACATCGAATTGTGAAACCAACTGCAGTGTGCCTCATCACCACCATTCTGAATGTAGTAGTGGTGAAGAGCCAAATATTCTCGGATGCCATCTATCATTGCTATAGTAGTGAATATCTCACTAACTCATCATCAAAATATGCAATGAACAAACTCTGATACCATCTATCACGTCCCCGCAATGTTCCTAGTCGATTCTTAAGATCATGCACCTCTTAAGGGCATGTGGCACCGCAAAATTTCTCACTTGTATTATTGGCAACACCTAGATACTTTGTCTGGACTACACCTCTTCACCTAGAACATACCCATACTTCATTCTAGGTTATCGACAAGTCACACTTCTACTCTATTGCAACTCTTATATACTTAGACAATTGTTAACAACTTAACACTTAGTCATATATAAGCATACATCCATGAAACGAAGAGAACAATTGTGAAACAACAAGAGACAAACAGATATAGTGCAAGTGGCACAAATCATTCCTAACACTTGGCTAAGTCTTATTATTATGAAACAATTGTAATATGAACATTATTGGCTTAATTTACAACTTTGTAGAGTTGCATGACTCACCGCACCGCACCAAGACACTCATACATAGATCCATCACATCAAGACTTGTCCATCATAACATCTTTTAAAAAAATTGCAAGCAACCAAAACATCTATCCACCACTAACTCACCATCTCTTCTCTGTTGGAATACTTCATATAGACCTATGGTGTTGCCTACTAGCATGCCTCATTCATACCTACAACAAGACTTCCCCAAACTCATCCCAAAATAAGGTCACCCAAAATCTGTCCACAGAATCACCTCAAGGTAGCACAAGTCCTCCCATGTGGAGCAACTTGGATCCTTGAGGGATCTCTCCCCTCTTCATCTAAGCCATCCTCATAATTGCAAAGTTGGTCTTGCTCTCCTTGTTGTGCAAATATTCCTTCCTTGGTTGTGCACCCTTGTTCTCTTATATGGACTCTGAAGGTCACCATCACAAACTGTCACATTCGTTGGGTGTGTCATGCCCCTTTACAGACCAATGCACCCAAACGAATCATTATTCCCATTCATGGACCCGGTGTGCCCAAATAATCATATGTGCCCATCAACCGATGCATCCCTTGGGTATGGCACACCCCAACCTTGGTGCACTCCTCATTTCAGTGCACCCCAACCTCTTTAGTTGCTTCATACTTGCGCAAGCTCCTTGGTGCATTTGCATGCCCAATGTGTCCACTTTCCAAACTAGTGTGAATCTTGAGTGTTGGAGAAACCCCAAGTTTCATGTCCTTGAGGACTTGAGTGAGGGTGTTCACACCCTTCTAGTCAAAGACCTTACAATATGGAATATGATCAGTTCGCTTTGCCTATTTGGGTCATTAACCCTCCCAATTCACATGATTTCTTGGATTTTGAATTTCCTTTAGGTTAGAACATCCATGAAGCCATGATTATGGGTGATATATAATGGGAAGATATGCATCATTAGTATTTTTTTCTTCCCTAATTGGAGACTTTATAGGTTGGATAAAAAAAAACTAGTTCCATCTAATGATGTTGAGTGGTACCAATGCCCTATTATTACACATGATGCATAGTTGGAAGGGAATTTGGAAATTATTTATAAGATTATACTCATCAATATCTCAGTGGATACAGGTGTCGTTGAAAAGATCTCTATAGGCATAGATTTTTCACCTCAATAAATTGAACTTTATACTACCTGGTTCAAGGAGTTTTGGGATGTTTTCACTTGGAATTTTGAAAAAAATGTTAAGCATTGATCCTTGAATTGTCTTGCATGAGATATAAACATATAATAATGCTAATCACGTTTAGAAGAAGCTACATCCAATCATTCCACGAAATGAAATTTTCATCAAGGTAGAGGTAGAGAAGTTACTTCATGTTGAATTTATTTATCTAGTTCCCTTGACCGAATGGGTTTCAAATCTCATTCTAGTTGTGAAAAAACAATGTACCATTAGGGTCAGTGTTGATTTTATGGATCTCAACAAGGCTTTTCCAAAGGATAATTATCCTACCCAATTCGTTGATCAAATTATCAATGAGTGCGTTAGGAGTGAAATATTTTTCTTCATGGATGGATTCTTTAGCTATAATTAGATTTAGATCAAACCAGAAGATCAGCACAAGACCGTCTTTATCTGTCCTTGGGGTATTTTCACCTATTGGAATATTGTTGGATCATGTTGTCATTGATGCCAATGGTTTGTCATTGATGCCAATGGTTTGATTACTTGGGAGATTGTT
>JZKD02S0729265.1:0-15006 GCA_000966675.3 Picea glauca | reverse complement strand
CTACAATATTGAAATGTAAAAAAAACTAATTAAAATTTGAAAAATATTTTTATTTTAATTTTTGTTATATAAAATTTTATAAATACACATTTATTATTAAATATACTAAAATAGATTTTTTCTTTTAATATCAAAATTTAAAATAATAAAAATAAATATAAATTACAAAATAAATTTCATGTAAACTAATAAAATAAATACAAATTATAAGATAAATGCAACATTCACTATTGTAATGTTAAAAGTTATAAACATGTAATCTACATGTATGTTTTCTTTTACAAATGCAATTGAATTAATGATTATCGAAGATCTTCACCCAAAAAAAATGAAGTACTAGGTATTAGCAATGGTCCTAGACCATCGCTAAAGTTGTTATTCGCTGATGTATTTGACCATCACAAAAAAAGCTCTAGCTTTGTAGAGTTTTGGCAATGACGAGTGGATATTGCTAATGATGTTGTCTAGGGATGGATTGCTGATGACCATTAATTGTTGTATTATTTCATTATTGACAACAATGCTTTGAACATCACTTTTTAATTCGTGGGGCTTTGACAATGGTTAATTTTTGGCAATGGATTGAGGCATTTTAATCATCATGGATGACAATATGGAAACCATTTTAGAGAATTGTCAATGTCTATTTTTGTTTTAATGGATCATTTAGTTTTGTTTAGATACAATAGGCCTTGTAGTGTGCTAGGTTTAGCCTTGTTGTTATTATTGTTGTTATTAATGATTTAGTAGATTTTACTTATGTTTTGCCTTGTAAATTAGTTATTGTATTCAGAGAATAATTAGTCCCAAATTTGTTATTTGTGTTAATTTTTTTTAGCTTCAAAGTTTCATCTTGTTGTGTGTAGTTGATTTACATCTTCCAATTTTTAATGCTAGCTTTTTTTTGTGTGGTTTAACAATTTATTATAGCATGGTGCTTCAACTCTTTAACATATTTTGAATTTTCAAAGCTAAATAGTGTTAACAGATGCTTCAAGATGTTTCATCCTGTTGTGTGTAGTTGGCTTACATCTTGCAATCTTTAATGCTAATCTTTCTTGTGTGGTTCAACAATTTATTATAGCATGGTGTTTCAACCTTTTAACATATTTTGAATTTTCAAAGTTAGATAGTGTTAACACATGCTTCAAGATGAAACATCTTTTTAAGGTTGGATAATGTTGAGTTAGGATAAACACAAAGGTTGAAATCCTTTCTTACCTTTAATTTATGACTATTATTTATGTATTTTAATGTATTAATTATGTGTGCTTGCACTTTCTATATGCCTTGTATGATGATTCATTGTATTCATGCACATTTGGAGATTGACATATGAACCCAAATGACAAGAAAAATTCTTGTTGACATTGTATATATAGACCATGATTGCAAAATGCAATCAGGGAAGAGCTTCGTATCATATTGCAATAGCTAGAGTGTAATAAGATTTGTATTGAGTAAGTTACATACAACTATATCGATGTCTTATGTATTTGATTGTGCTTGTTGCATTATTGAATTAGTGTAATGATTTGATTATTATTTTGATTCAAAGCTCATATATACTATTATGTTTTCTTATATTAATGTTATGGTTTATGCTTTGGCTATATCTATCTACACTAAAAATGTGTGATTAATCCTCAATATATACTTAGTTAAAACATACCACTCAAAACAATTAGTATGAGTCGATTGCCATTAACATTAAATGCACCAACTGCGATTTAAAATCATATAAAAAAAAATCATTTCAAACTTTTGAATTATTACAATACAACCAACCTAATTCAACATAATACATTATAATTATTACTCATTATACCGAAATACAACCAACCTAATTCAACATAATACATTATAAATATTACTCATTATGTACAACATAATTCATTATAAGTATTACTCGATTTGAAACTAATTACAATCAAGTCCCTCATGACTAAACCAAAACCCAACAACCTAGTATTATACCATACCTACCCACTACTAGATTACAGCCCAACCAACATAATACATCACACTTATTACTAAATATAGAACTAATTACAGTGAAATCCCCCACACATGGCGAGACCAAAACACAACCACCTACCCATTGGTGAAACACAAACCAACCACCTACCTAGAGACCAAAAGCCAAGAGAGATGATGCATCAATGCACATAACACATCGAAATATGAAGGATGGTATGCTTTCTATCTACACATCACATGATAAATATGGACACCATACCTTATATTACCATTAATCCCTAGGAATCTTCACAGATACGCCAAATCCATAACTATAACAGCGCCCACAGGACGTCCCACCACATGCACACAACGTGGGGGTCTGGCGGAAGAAAACGCATGCAAAAGTCTCCACCCCGTGGGACTGTAGGCCAGGGTACACGTCATCGGGCCGAAATTACACGTTGGGTGGGATCCACCCTAGATTTTCCACCTCGATTGCGATGGTGACTCGACGCCATCCCGTGACCCCACTCGGTAACTTCACTTATCCACGTGAAGAAAATTACCGTGCACTATCGATTGTCCACCCTTTATCCAACAAACCGAGAACACAGTCCAGACAACCGCCTCCCAGATTTTGCCAACCCAAAATATTCCGTCTCTGCATTTTTCTTAATCACAGTCAGACTGAAAACCCATGAAAGCAACTCATCAAATTTTGTGCAATGAATAAAGTAAAGACCAAATTCGCCGATCGCTTTGTGTAAATTAAATATGGCAGTATTCTAAACTTTCTACTTTTTGAAGTTTTGGCGATTTTTTTTTTCAATTTTGATTGAAATTAGGTGAGAATAGTTGGATTTGCAGATTTGAGTGATTAAGTTTGTATAATCCAAGTATATCAGGGATTTCTCAGTATTCTGAGTTCATCTATACATTAAAAAATACAATTTAAAAAACAGAAAATAGAAATTTTATCCAAATTTACATGACAAAATTCCGAGAAAAAAACTCGAAATATAAAACCTTTAACCAAATATGCATATCAACCATTAACAACGTACAGTCAGTCCTGCTTTTGAATTAATTCAATTTATTACCTACATCCTCCGCATTATCCAAATCAGAAAGGAACGATTCCAGAAATCAAATTCCACCGGAACCTAACCATTTATAGCAACCATTAACAGCGCACAGTCATCCAAGGGTGGTCAGTTCTGCTTTTCAATTAATTCAATTTATTGCCTACACTTCCACATTACCCAAATCAGAAAGGAATGAGGCCAGAAATCAAATTCCACAGGGACCCAACCATTCTAAGATTACATTTATCAGACTAATAATCAACAGTTTGTACATATGAAATGATATGCTGTTTCAACTGCAAGAATTTTGAGCTTGCTTATCATCATGATTTCAAGGGCATTAATCTGTTTTTATCTTTGGAGGAGCCGCTACATAATGGAACATGCATTTGGATTTTCATCGCTGAATAGCTGTGGGGGATAAACATGTTCAATAACATATCTGGGATAAGGAACTTCAAATTTCTTTCCTTCAAACATCACAGTTTCTGTACCATCTAAATTCCCTGCTCCTTCTTTCACAACAGCAGGAGGCTCAGTGTCCTTCTTGTCCTCCCCATCTTTTTTCACCTCTCCTTCATTCTTTTCACCACCATCTTTTTTCTCACCTCCATCACCATCTGGTTTTGCTTCCTCTTTTTTCTCTTCTCCTCCTTCCTCTTTTTTCTCTTCCTTCTTTTCACCTTCAGCTGGCTTAGCTTCATCTTTGTTCTCTGAGCCCACCTCCGTTTTACCATCAGAATCCTGGGCTTTACCTTCTATTGCTGTGGATTGAATCTGTACTCGTTTCCCAGTTCTTCTGTACACGTGCTCAGACAGTCTCTTGGGGTCCACAGTTCCTTTGACAGTTACCTTTTGGCTTTTGAAATCAGGATCTACAGTCTGCACACCTGCAGACCACACAGCAACAATGAATCAATTAGCTACACACAGAGTATCTCAATGCAGCCATAGACACGCAGCAATAAAGTTAACAATAACATCAGACAAACTTGCTAAAATTAAACCCTAAAACTCATAATTATAAAAACAAACCAAAAAAACACCCCAGATCTGAATATTCCCGGCCGTTGTTGCAGCTTTTTCATATCTAAAGTTTTCTTGGTATAACCGATCTCATATTTCAATAATGGGTTCAATGAATTTCACCATTGTAGAACAATGATCATACCTTTCATTTTTAAAATATTCTTCTTCACCGTCTGAGCACAGCCTTCACAATGCATGTTAACATTCAGCACAACTGTCACCACAACGGGCTGCCAATACACAGATAGCTAAATTTCAGGTCTCTGCAACTATATCAAACAAACTACTGCAGCGTACTATTGAGGCACTGGGTTTTATGAAAAAAAAACCTCTGGTTTATCCTTCTTTTCTTCTGTTTTATTCTGCTCCTTCTCCTCTGTTTTGTTGGGCAGTACCAATGGAGATATGAGCTCAGTTTTCCTTCCAGATTTCTTCTGCACTCGTTCACGTAATTTCAGAGGATCCACATTTCCCTTCACAGTCACCTTGTTGAGGTGCATATCGACCTCAAAATGTTCTACTCCTGCAAGTTTATATACATCACATATACCTGAATTGATGAGAGGATAGCAAAGATTTATAACCAAATTGATATATATACCTGAATATATGAGAGGATAGCAAAGGCTTATAACCAATCCACCAGTACATGATATCATGAACTCAAAATGTATAAGAAAGATCAGAAAGACCCAGATTCTATAAATTATCACAACTACATAAATGAAAGACCAGAAAGACCAAAGTGCATGAAATGTGATCAAGGATATTGTTATACCTTTAAAATTCTTGATGGACTTCATGACCTCACGGGCACAACCTGTGCAGTGCATGTCGACCTTCAAAACTGTAACAGGCTCAGGCTTAGGTTCAGTCTCAGACTGCTTCTCATCACCTTTCTTTTCATCAGCACCATTTTCCTCCTTCTTCTCCTGTAAGCATTGACATCAAAGCAAATATGATACAGATCTAACAAGGGAAAAACATTCAACCAGAACCAGGCAGCCATGAGAACAATATTAATCTGAACGAAAAATCCAGACATTTTACCTCTCCCATTGCTGCTGCAGCAGTTTCTCTTTGCAGATCTCTGAACTCGTATGTCCAAAGATCAACAACCAACGTAGCCGAAAGCCAAGGATCACTGGTTATATATCCAATCAAATGGCAGGATATCTTGAAGCTTAAGCCATTCAATGAGCCAAGAGTTCCACTTTGGTTCCCTTAAAAGGAAGAAGGTACCCGTTCCATCTAAGTATTAGAAGCATACATCACTTCTCTGGATCAGATTGGTAATTCTTCCAAACGACGTATTTCTTATTACTATTTGTGGAGAGAATAATGTTAAGGGTGAATGTATGGCCAGATGTATTTTTTATTTTGTTTAATATTAATATCCACGTGTGACCAAACTCTTATTAGGTAGGATTTTATTTTTTATTTAATTTCGGAATAGGCTAACTAGGGAGCAATCTTCTCTCCCCTTCTCTCCCCCAGTTTTTTCATTCAGTCAAAAAAATGGATTTGAATATGGTCAAATTTTTAAGGATGGTCTAAATTTTGTATGGATCAAAATTCTATGTATTTCAAAATCTTACCTTTGAAGTTTTGCTCTATTTTAAATCGATCTAGATGCTTAGAAAATCGATAAAATTTTAGACTGACCAAAAATTTAAAAACTGACCACCCTAAAACTCATGAGGTTAATGTCAGCATCAAAGTGAATCAAGATTCACAATTAAATTCTATTATTAAAATAACAAAAATTTAATATCCAATAATTTTATTAGGTTAAATACAACAATCACAAATCTTATCTTGACATAATATATGTTTTAGAAAAAAGAAAAATGCTAACATTATATAAATAATAATAATTATAAATTATATTTCATTATAGCAAGATAATTTTAATATCATGTAAATAATGGTTTCAAGTTAAGGGTGTTCCACAAGGCACAATGTTGATGATGGTAATATTGGAAGTAGTGGAGGCCATTGCTAAGTTATAAGTTTATGGTATATCTTGCTTTCTGGCTCTTGGATATACTCTCGAGTTATTTATGGTGAAAAAAAAATATTGGAAGTAGTGGTGGGAGGATGCAACCATAAACTTTGGTTTTGCACCTCAAAACCATCATGTAGATTGATAAAGTGTTTCTAGTACAAGTAAAACCATTGTAACAAGATAGATTGTTACATATGTACTAACAAAAAGCCAAAGCCAAAGAGAATCACACAAATCTCATCTTATCCCACTATAAATCAAAGATAACAACCACAAATTCAAACATAAGGATATATTATTGTTATAGAAATATATTTTATAATCACATAGATAACAACTACAATCCATTGAAATCGTTTGGCCTTGCACCCCAAGAATTTCGAATCCAACTTTTGGATAGCCAATGATATTTAGTATTGGAAATAATAGATAATGATATTACATCAACATAATAACAACCATAAGCCAACAAAAATGCTTGGATGTTTGCATCCTACACATCCCAATGCAAACCAACTTTTAGATAGCTGGTAATGTTAGTGACTATAAGCTCATTGGAGGAGAGGATGCTATCAAATAAATTATAAGATCCCCAACCATAAGTTGGTGAAATTGTGTAGGATTGTATCCTAAGTGCCTCAAAGGCAATCCAACTTTCACAGAGTCAAAAAATGTTAGTAGAGGAGGATGTGATTACATCAACCTATAACACTATGACATCAACCAAATAAAAACCACATGCCATTGAAACCACTTGCAAGTTTGCATCCTAAGCACCCCAAATCAAGCGAACATTCAAATATTAGTTGGCACTATAACACTCAAAGTATTGGATGATATTATCACATCAACAAGATAACAACCATAAGCAAATAAACTTAATTGGGCTTCCATCCTAAGTATCGCATAGCCAAATCAAGTTTTGATCCAAATTTTATGAGCATAATGAAATGAATATAGATCTATATTATTAACACAGACATATAATGAACAATAACAAAGATACAGTAAAACATGGCTTCTGTTCAATAAAGAAATATGTTGAAACTATAAAATGCAGACTGAAACAAACTTGCTGGAAAGATGGTGGCTTATCTCTGAGAAGAGATGTGATGATTGCTCTCATTTGCAATAATACGAGTACAATGAGGCTCCAAAGGCCTTTTTATATCAAACATGAATGCCAAAACCCTAGACATACAAAAACCTAACCCTAGGAGATGAAGCGCCAAAAGTCATGCGGGCCCCGTTGGGGTAAGTTGGTACATCAACTTCTCGAGGTCATAATGTTTGCATATGATCTCCATTTTAGGCGCACGATAGCCCATTGGAAAGGTATATCCAATGCTATCACACTGTGACTTCATCTACAGTGTGATTGTGGAAAGCCCCAAAAAACGTTGTTTAGTGCCTCAAAACGTCCCCAGAAGTTCAGGACCTGAAAAGCTAGGAAAATAATTGCCTAAATGAAAACTACATGTGAGCCTGTTGGAATAGGTGGGTGGCCACCCATATCCATCTGGATCAATCCTCCACCCTTAGGAAGCAATGGTATCCATTGCTTTGAGTTCCCCCATCAGATGAGGAAATTTTTGTTGAATTTGGCCTTGGGTGAGTCGCTTGCCTCAGTGCAGGAGTTGCCCTGCTTTGACAACCCGATAAAGTTGGATCCTTTGTTGGTGAGTGCCCTTGACCTGTGTGTCCATGATATGATTAGTGGATGTTTGTTCCATCCATTCAGGGTTGAGCTCTATTGGTGTCAATTGTTCTATTATCTTTGAGGTGTACAATAATGGTGGAAAATATGGTCGAAGGAGGTCCACATTAAATACTAGGTGAAAGCCAAGGAAGGGGGGAATGTTGAGCTCAAAAGCATTGTCACCTATGGCCTTGGTGATGGTGTGAGGTCCATGGTAGAGTGGAAGAAGCTTTTGATGGGGATCCATAAGGCATTCTTTTTGCAAGTGCAACCAAACTTTATCTCCCACCTAAAACTTGTGTGGCACTCGATGTTGATCATGGCGATGCTTGTACTTGGCATTGGACTTCTGTAAAATATCCTAAACCTGTTGGTTGATATGTTGGATCCGCTCAATGAAATGGGTATCTTTTTCATCTTCAGTTTGAGCATGGGACGAGTCTTCCTAGGTGGCCACAAGGGGTAGTGCAACATCTATGGGACCCAATGGTTGAAATCTCAACCCCACCTGAAAGGAACTGTGGTTGGTTGAGCTATGTATGGATTTCTTGTAGTTTTGTTGAACATAGGGAAGACTCTCATCCCATGTACAAGGATGCTTGGAATTGTACATGTGCAGGATATGCACGACCATCCGGTTGACGACCTCGGTTTAGCCATCTGTCTGGGGGTGGAAGGCAGTGGATTTTGTGAGCTTGGTGTCCAGTAGTGACCAGATGATCGACCATAATGTGTTGAGGAACCAATTGTCCCAATATGAGATGATGGTTTTTGGTATCCCAAAATGTACCCACACTCATTCGAAGAAGATCTTGGCAATGGACTCCACTGTGATGCTCTTCTTGTGGGTGACAAGAATCACCATATTAGAAAAATGATCAACCACCACAAAAACAAAGTCGTTTCCCCACTTGGTTGACCGAAGGACCGACATGTAGTCCATCGATATGGATTCCCAGGGCCTTTTAGGAGTATGCATAGGGGTGTACATGCCTTGTTTCTTAATGGTTGGTTTGGCAATGGCGCAGGTAGTGCAAGACCCGATATAGTTGGAAACATCTTGTCGAAGTTTTGGCTAATAGAAATGTTGTTGCAACACTACCATTGTATTTTCTACGCCAAAGTGTCATGCCACCCGACTATAGTGGGCTTCCCAAATTAGCTTCACTCACTCGCTTGATGGTTCAACGCAGAGATGGCCCAAATGGAACGACAACCCGTCATGAAGATGGAAATCAGTGACAATTATGTTTGCACCTAACATCTCGTAGGTGGTAGCGAAGTCAATATCTCTCTCATAGAGTTGGAGTCATCCAAAGGTCTCATGGCCACAAGAGTTTAGCATTGTGGTGAGTGATGCAACTGGAGGGAGGTTGGGGAAATCAACGACGTGATTGGTGCTTCATGTCTTATACTCGATGTTGAGATGGAACTACTACAAGTATGTGGACCACTTTTGATAGCGGTCATTCTGCAATTTTCCTTGTGTCTGCATGAACTACAACGAATTATGATCGGTGTGGATGATTGTCTCCTTCCCGAGAATGTAATGCCTCCACTGGCAGAAGGCTTCCACAATGGAGTACATTTCTTTGTCATAAGAAAGGTACTTACGAACGACATCTAATAGTGTCTCACTATGATAGGCCACAGGGTGTCTGTGTTGAGTGAGAACTACACCCACAACATACTCTCGATCTCAAAGGGTTGTTGCAAGTTGGGTAATGAGAGAATTGGGTTTGAGCATAAGTGTTTCTTCAAATCATCGAACACTTGTTGTTGTGAGAGGGCCCACACAAAATTTTCCTTACCATCGCTCTGGTTACTTGGCTGAGGGCCCATGCAATATGGGAGAATCCCAATACGAACCTGCGATATAAGTTGGAAAGGCCTAAAAAGCTATGAAGCTCAGTGAGTGTGGTTGGAGCTAGCCAGTCACGAATGACCTGGATCTTGGCTAGATGCACATGCACCCCATGCTCATCAACAATGTATCCTAGGTACTGGACCATGTCCATGCCGAAGGATCATTTTTCCAAATTTGCATATAGCTTGTGCTTCCACAGAGTGTGGAGAACCTGCTAAATATGTTGCAAGTGTTCTACCCAATTCTTGTTGCATATGAGGATGTCATCCATATACACCACCAAAAAATAATTGGTGAAATGTCGCAAGATATTTTCCATCATCCTCTTGAAATTTGTTGGGGCATTCATCAAACCAAAGGGCATGACCAACCATTCAAAAACACCTTCTTTGGACTTGAAGGTAGTTTTCCATGCTCTGTCTGCTCTATTGGGACTTGCTGGTAGCTAGAATTTAGATCAATCTTACTGAATTATTTGTCCCCCTTGAGTTGGTCAAGGAGATTGTCGATTAATGGAATCAGGTACCCATTCCCGACTGTGATTGTATTTAGGGCTCGATAATTGGTACAGAGTCTCCAATTCTTGTATTTCTTCTTCACAAGCACGATTGGGCTTCCACATAGTGATGAGTTGGGTCGGATGTGCCCCTTTTGGAGAATTTCTTGGATCTAATGCTTGATATCCTCATTTTCTAACAAAGAGCAATGATAGATTGGCCCATTGGGTAGTGGTGCACCGGGGGTCATATCGATTGAATGCTTGACCTGACAGTGCAGAGGTACCCTAGTGGGTGAGGAGAAGATGTCTTTGTATTCTTCCACGACCATATCCACTTGATTTTTCTACATGGAGAGATCGATTGTGGAGGCCATGGATGTGGATGCAACCTTCCTCTCACTTTGAGAGCGAATCACGAAGAATACAAACTTCCCAGTCTAAGAGATGACCTTCTTGCATTTCTTGGTAGAGATAAAGGAAATGGCAGTTGGTGGGACCACCTCAGGTATCCTGTACGATTTCCTGCCCAAATCAATAACAACACAGTGAGGTATAGACTCATATACAACATGATGTTTCCATAAATAAGGTTGGCCCAAAATAACATCACAAACTTTAAGGGGAGATACATCACATAATACCTCATATTTGAAGGGATTGATGTCGTAGGAAAAGAGACACTATTGGCTAACGCAATGATCTCTTCCTTGGCGGAGCCATTTGATGGTGTATGGCTACAGGTGAGGTGTTGTCAACAGGGCCAACCGCTTGATGACCTCTGCTGAAATGATTTTCTTATGGATACTTCTATCAACAATGAAGTGCAATGGAGTACCCTTCATCCACATCTATGAATGAAAGAGATGCTCTCCTTCCTCTTGCTCATCAGGTTCACTGGGTTGGATCTTGGTGGTAGAAATGGTGGCACTAGGTTCCGCGTCAATAATATGTCTCCCCTTTTATGGTTCTGAATCATAGTTGGAACCCACATATCATGATTAATAGGCTTTTACCTCAACCACCAATTATTTCTTTGAGCGAAAATCAACAATGTTATGCCAGGGGCTCTTATGGAAGTCGCACCAATTCCCGGTGTCTTTCTCCATATTTCTAATGTCCTTCTTTGTTTGTGGCATAGAATAGTTGTCCTGAGGTTGTTCATCTTTTCTCTGCCCTTTGTTTTGCGGGTTGGGATTTCCCTCGCCCTGCTTCTCTTGTGAGGGGTTCCTAGAACCAAACTATATCATCTTTTGTTTAAGCTTCTGCTTGATTTTGAAAACATATTGATAGGTCGCGTCCAAGGACGAGATTTCCAGAAACTCCATTTCTGTCTAGATGTATCTATGTAGACCATCGTGGTACCTGAGCCCAGATGTCACTCAGAATATTTGATACCTAGCTTGGTGCGCAAGGTATGAAAGATATTTGTGAACTCTGGCACTGTTTGGTCCCTTTCCTATTGCAGTGTGGTCCATCTTGTATACAAGTCGTCATAACTTCCAAAAGGGTAGTATTGTTCTTTAATAGCATCCGTGAAGGACTCTTAGGTGAGTATGACTGTAAATAATGAGGGTTCATTTTTTTCCTTTTGCTCACAGAAAGTCTCCCACCAATCTTTGACATGGGAGATGACTTTGAGGAGTGCAAATGTAATATTTTCTCTATTGGAAAAGTTATGGACAAAAAAATACCCTTCTAGAAGATTCAACCATTTGTCTACAACATCTACGTCTATCTGACCTTCAAATATAGGAATATCAAAGTTTATTTGTACCTTGAAGAGGGTGACGCCTCCGCTCAAGGAAGATGTGTAACCTATTGGTAGTAGTCGAAGGATTTGTGCAAAACTATCCATCATCTCGTCCCTATGTTGCGTGAGGGATTCCTCGAGCAATAATTTGAAAGGATATCTTGTCCCATCATATTTATTTTCTCTCGCCATGGAAGGTCTCTTGGGCGTACAAGAGCTTTTGTCCTCTAGATAAAGAAGCTCAATACCTAACTCTTTGTACCCTGACCTCATCGGGGACATGCACTATGAAAGACAAGGAGTAGACCGCTCTAATACCACTGATCCGGATTTTATGAGCATAATGAAATGAATATAGATCTATATTATTAGCATAGAGATATAATGAAAAATAATAGAGATACAGTAAAACTTGGCTTCTATTCAATAAAAGAATATGTCGAAACTGTAAAATGCAGACTCAAACAAGATTGCTAGAATGGTGGTAGCTTATCTCTAAGAAGAGATGTGACGACTGTGCTCATTCAAAATAATGTGAGTACAATGAGGCTCCAAAGGCCTTTTTACATCAAACATGAATTCCAAAATCATAGACATCCAAAAACCTAACCCTAGGATATGAAGTGCCAAAAGTCATGTGGGCTCCGTTGTTGTAAGTTGGTACATCAACTTCCCAGGGTCGTAATTTTTGCATACAATCTTTGTTTTAGGTGCACGATATCCCGTTGGAAATGTCTATAAGAGGACTACACATTATGTTATCACATTGTGACTCTATCTACAATGTGACTGTGGTAAGCCCATTTTTTTTTTCTTTATGGCCTCAAAATGGCCCCAGAAGTTCAGGACCCGAAAAGATAGGAAAATCACTGCCAAAATGAAAACTACATGTGATCTAGTTGGAATAGGTGGTTGGCCACTGATATCCACCTGGATCAAGCTTTCTGATAACCAAAACTATTAGTATTGGAGGATGTGATGACATTAACTTGGGGACTTCCACCCTAAACAATATTATCAAATCAACTATATAACGACATCACCTTTAAATAGTTGATGATGTTAGCATTGAATAATTGGAGGATGTTATCACATCACCTTGAAGACTTATACACCATACTTGACTTCTATATAACCGATAATATTATATAGATATTGGCTGCAATTTAAGAAAGGCCCATAAAAAATGACATTGAAATCGATAAGTAATCCAAATGGTCAAAAACATTGATATAAATAACACCTTATACACCTTCACCATATTACTGTATATATAATTTTTCTTAAAATAAATAAGTCAAAGATTAACTTCCAAAAAAAAAATGTTTTGGAAAAATGAAGAAATAACGTATAAAAAACATATACAACACTAAACCAACCATGTACTTTTGATGATGATGATGATTAATGTCCACTGAGACCAATTGGTCTATCGAACCTTACGAAGGTAAGAGCTTACTTAGATTTCTTTAAAATTGTATTTTTGTGCTCAAAAAGCATTGAGATAAACATTCCAAGATCTCGTAGTTTTGATGACCTTGGAGGTTAGGAAGGTCTGTATTGTGGAAAATATTTTCAAATTGGGATATAATTTGGGAATAGGCAGGGCAATCTAAGAGGAATTTTTTTTTATGTTCAACCCTCTGAGTGTCACAAAGATGATAGATTCTTTCATCCCATAGATTTTTTGGAATTGTCCAACGCCCAATTTCACTATGTGCCTTGTGAGATTTTGTTCTTATTTTAACAATGTTGATTTTATTCTTTGCACTTATCAAAACTGAGAGGTACTTTTGATCTTCTAAATTAGGTTTAACCACCTCCTTGTATTCCCCAATAATTTGACATCTTTATGTCATCCCTGCTTGAGCCACTGGTGGTTTTAGCTAGAGTTTGAAGCAATTTTGGAGAGCCTCTTGTCATCCATGTTGTTTATCTTGTTCTTGTAAGTTAGGTATCTAGTCATATAAATTCTCTCGATGGGGGAAATGATTGCTTCTATAAGGAGGCTAAGATAGGGTGTATTTCCCTTAATTTTGAGATTATAGGTCATAAAATTCTTTTAGATCTATTCTATCTTTCTCCATAATTCTCTATAGATACTGCAACCCTAAACTTCACATCCACATAAGATAATCAAAGTGACGAGAGTGTGAAATAATAATTTTTTCTTATCCCAAATCTAGACCAATTTACAATTGTTTTCAATCCCATAATAATCTTTCCTTCCTCCATTTATCCTTTTCTCAACACTATAGTTCCAATTGAGCTTGTGGTGAATATCAATTCCAATATATTTGTATGAAGGCACTTCATCCACGATATTGTTGTCATATACAAAAGTATCGTACTAAGGTGATCTTTTTGGATTTAATTATCATAACCTTTGTTTTTTCAGTGTTCACAATCATGCCCATACTAAAGCAGAAGTCCTTGAGGATTATAAGTTGCTTACCTAGGTCATAGGGACTCTTTGCCATAAGAAAAATATCATCAAGATAAAGAAGAAGGATGGTGATTATACTAGTGAGAGTCGGGCTAACACCACCCACATCCTCCAAAAAATATTCTAACTTATCAATATAGATGTTGAAAAGGGTAGGGGATAGGGGGAAACCTTGCTTGAATCTTATATTATATAGTTAATTTATTTCAACCAACCCTCAATGTTCCTAAACTTGGAAATAACTTTCTCATATATATCCTTACTGCAACAACTCTTAACTCGGAAGGGACTTTAAGCTCTTCTAACCTATTCCAAAGGTTAGTCATAGGAACAATGTCAAAATCTTTTCTAAAATCAATGAAACAACAAAATATATCATTTTTATCATTACAACACTCCTCTGCAATGATTCTAAACATAACAAGGTGGTCCATAATTGAATGGTAGCCTCTAAACCTAGCTTGACCTTTATGTCTTTTTCCATTGCTTTCTATCCATGTATTGATCTTCTTTTCCAAAATACATCAGTGTAGCTTAACTAAAATGGGGCTAGTCATATTGGTCCTATAATTAGAGGGATTGCTTTTATCCCCACTTTTAAAAATAGGTATAATGAGGCTTTGAGTCCAAGGTTTTGGAAACCTTACTGGGTAGCTAAATT
>JZKD02S0729243.1:0-15006 GCA_000966675.3 Picea glauca | reverse complement strand
ATACCATGATTATACATTAATGGCTTCTTATTATTTTAAAACAAGAGTTCTTCATACTACAAAATGAAATACACTTCATACCTCTCTAAGAATTCTAATGAACGAAATAACATTTGCTTGATATAGCTATGAATCTTATTATCATTATTGGCATCATCTCCATGTCTTCACCACATGATAATATAATCATGATAATAGGTTACATGGTTTATGCCATTAATTTTATTAAGGGCATTGGAACGGTTATTATTATTATTATGGAGAAACTCATTCTAAGGTCACATTGATTGTCATATATATTGATATATAATATTTATAGATGAGGTGTGTGTCCATACACATAAGTTTAATTACGAGTAATGGAGATGGAGTGTACCCTAATTGGTCTTCCAACCCTTAAAGTATTATGTCCATGCAAATTGATTCAATCTTATAAACATTCAAATGCGATTAATGACCAAATCATCTAAGAAATTTCAAGAGTTTTTTTAAAGTAACAATATCCAACCAAAATGTCCGTGAGGTGTAGGATAGTCGGTGACGGACTGTGTTGTTAAGCCACTCCATGTTGAAAAGTCACTGGTTCGAAACCTGCGGGGACAAAAAATCTCACCATGTTAAGGGTTGGTGTGGCTCAAGCCGGGTGCGATCCCCGGGTGATTTTGACGACTTAGATGCCCCTGAATCGTGGTTTCTCAAGCCATAGGTTAATTCCGATGCCAACAAGTTCGACCACATTAACAAACAAAAAAAAACAATACCCAACCGAAATAAATGAAAATAACGGTTGATTAAAAATTCCATAAAACAACTCAAATTGCTAAATTCAATTCACTTTTATTTTAAGTAACTACACTAATATCTAAATAATCGTTATTGACATAACATCTACCACCATAGAGCAGGGATTTTAGAATCAAGCAAGCGGAATGATAATTAAGTTGGAACAGTCAGTTACATAAGTGTTTATAATTCCGCGGACCTGTCACCCTTATCGTTATTCAATGAACAGTTCCAGAGATAATTACTCTCCTTGGCATCGCCTCCCGCTATCCCAAATTCTGGATTTTATTGGACGTAAGGGAACCATTAGAATGATAAAAATGTAGCATAGCTTAATCGTCCTGGATTATCCCTTCCCTACTCAAAATGTCGCAATATCGTTTTCAGAAGGGAGGCTGAAAACGATTGCGATAATACCTTGACACCTGAGCGCTAACATGTCTTAACGAGAGTATTCCTTCAGCTAGAGTTAGAGATTTCCCCTCTAACTCTAGTGAATGCATTAAACAATATAAGTCTGCTCCTCTAGACGTGGATAGGATGAGGGAGACAAGCAATTCTAGAACAACGATCCGAGCACTCGGTTTTACCGAGGCCATCCTGTAAATAAGAGAAGTAAGAAATTAATGCTAGGTGAAGTTTGATTCTAGTGGCAAAATTATCTAGGCAAGAAATTGCAATTAAATGATGAAAGGTCTGCGTTTCCACACTACTCATTCTCAGAATCTGAACTCTGGACTTTTCAAGTGAGCAATGAGATGAAAATCGCAATCAAGGAAGTTAATTACAAAGTTTCCTATGTGGCAGAATGCCTAAGAAGTGATGCTCTGGTTGGACGTCGAAATCCTCTTGTCTCACACTCAATCCATGGTGTTCATAACAGCAAGAGAGCTCAAAAATCATTTCCTAGCATACTTGGCAGTGTCCTGCCTCCTCGCATATGCTATTTATCAATTTTTGCTCGGGTCTTTTTCCCTCCTTTGGGAATTTTCACAGCTCTCTTAATCCCTAATTTTCAGGGGTTGCTAGTGGCCAAATCTGTAATTTTCCACTTCTCATAATCAGCCTAGAGGCAATTCCAACATGTTCCCCACTCATGGAGTCATGGGCAGTTGATTTTAACATGGTTGTTCCATTTGTCCTCCTGCAATTAATATAAATATTCTGTTGCGATACAAGTGTCATAGTCAAATAGTTAGTTGAGTCCAAATAGATCTCTGCCCAATAGTCACAATAATTAAATACAATTATTAAATTCGAAATTTGGAATTTCCATAAATGGCAAAAAAAATTTAGATTCGAATTTGCCAAAAACGAAAATAAATTTCCAACACACAAAAATAAAAATATTTTATTTTTGGGGGATGTCACATCCTTTCCCCCTTCAGTAAAACATTGTCTTTAGTGTTCTTTCCTTTCCTGGAACAAGATTGGATGAGATTTCCAAAAATCTTCTTGCAATTCCCAAGTGGCCTCCTCAGGACTAAAGTGCTTCCATTGCACCTTTACCTGAGCGACGGCTCTGTTCCGAAGTGTTATTTCTCTCCGGTCCAGAATGCGTAGGGGTTCCACTTGGAACTCGTCTTCGGGTTCCACCTGCACCAAGTTCCAATCAATCATATGAGTAGGGTTATGAATATACTTTTTTAGCAAAGAAATATGAAATACATTATGAATTCTTATATTAGCTGGAAGTGCAAGATGATATGCTATGGGTCCAATCCGAGCTAGTATATCGAAGGGCCCACAAAACCTGGGTGCCATCTTGGCACAGTTCCCCAACTTCAACAAGCCTTTTTGGGCTTTGAACTTCAAATAAGCATGGTCTCCCAATTGAAATTCTAAATGTCTTCTTTTCTGTCCACATAGCTCTTTTGTCTGTCCTATGCCTCTTTCAAGTTCTATTGTACCTTCCTTATCATGTTCTCCATTTCTTGGAGCATCTCTGGTCCAACGATGGGTCTGTCAACCGGGTTACTCCCGCTAATTGGAGTTGTACACTTTCTACCGTACAGTATCTCGAAAGGGCTCAACTTAGCCGAAGTTTGGTACCCATTGTTATATGCAAATTCTACCAAGTGTAGGTAGTCTTCCCACTTGTTCGATTTTGTTCTTACATACATGCATAACATATCCTCTATGATTTGTTTTGTCCTTTCAGTCTGTCCATTTTTTTTTGGATGATAACTCGTACTGAAATTCAAATTAGTATTTAGCCCTGCAAACAATTTCTTCCAAAAAGCGGATGTGAATTTTACGTCTCTATCTGAAATCACCATTTTAGGAATACCATGCAGCCTAAAAATTGTTTTCATGAATATTTCAGCAATTCTAATAGCTTTAAAATTAGACTTTATAGGAATAAAGTGTGCAGACTTACTGATTTTATCGATTACAACCATGATAGAATCATTCTGTTTCTAAGTTTTAGACAAACCTGTTATAAAGTCTAGCAATATGGTCTCCCATTTCCATTCTAGTACTGGTAATGGATGTAATAGGCTGACTGAATGCTAGTGTTCAGCCTTAACCTGCTGACAATCTTGACACCTAGCCAAATATTCTATTGTTTTGCCCTTCATGTTAGGCCAGTAAAATAGTTTTATGAGTGTTGTTATTGTTTTTGGTAGCCGGGATGGCCAGAATACAGTTTCTTATGCACTTTGTCTAAAATAGTTAATTTTAGCTCTGTTGAATCTGGTATGTAAAGTCTGTTTTTAAATCTTAATAGTCCCTCCTTGTCGATACTTATATTTGGTTCATCTAAGTTTGTGATACTATTTTGCAATTATGCCATCATCTTAGTGTAATTTCCGTCGTTAATACCTATTGTTTTATTCTTTGTTCCAGATCACTTTCTTCCCTACTGACATTTATCTTAAATAACCCATGGATTCTGCGGTTTAAAGAATTTGCTACTTTATTTTCCTTACCCTTGATATGTCTAACCTCGAAGTCGAATTTGCTCAAGAAGGTTAGCCACCTTACTTGTCTCGCATTAAGGTCTAGTTGGTTAAATAGATATTTCACTCTGCTATTATCCATCAATAGTAAGAATTTTCTGCCCATTATATAGTGTCACCACATTTTTAAGGCATGTATTACTGTTGCCATTTCTAAGTCATGAGTGACAAAATTTCTCTCGTGTTCCTTTAATTTTCGAGACTCATAACAAATCACATGCCCTTCCTGAGTTAGAACACCACCTAGTCCCTCTTTACTTGCATCAACGCATATTGTAAAGTCTTTATCTGGGTTTGCTACCTTCAAAATGGGCGCTGATGTCAATAATTCTTTTAGTTTGTTAAAACTATCTTGATACTTTTGCAATCGGTTAAACTTGGTCCCTTTCTTTTGTAATGACGTGATAGGGTAGGCTATATTGGATAAACCTTCTATAAATCTGTGATAATATCCAGTGATTCCCATGAATGACCGGATATCTGCCACATCCTTTGTTGTTGGCCATTCCATAATGGCTTTTATCTTCTCCGAGTCTACGACAATACCTTTCGAGGAGATGACATGTCCTANCTTCCAACCCTTAAAGTATTATGTCCATGCAAATTGATTCAATCTTATAAACATTCAAATGCGATTAATGACCAAATCATCTAAGAAATTTCAAGAGTTTTTTTAAAGTAACAATATCCAACCAAAATGTCCGTGAGGTGTAGGATAGTCGGTGACGGACTGTGTTGTTAAGCCACTCCATGTTGAAAAGTCACTGGTTCGAAACCTGCGGGGACAAAAAATCTCACCATGTTAAGGGTTGGTGTGGCTCAAGCCGGGTGCGATCCCCGGGTGATTTTGACGACTTAGATGCCCCTGAATCGTGGTTTCTCAAGCCATAGGTTAATTCCGATGCCAACAAGTTCGACCACATTAACAAACAAAAAAAAACAATACCCAACCGAAATAAATGAAAATAACGGTTGATTAAAAATTCCATAAAACAACTCAAATTGCTAAATTCAATTCACTTTTATTTTAAGTAACTACACTAATATCTAAATAATCGTTATTGACATAACATCTACCACCATAGAGCAGGGATTTTAGAATCAAGCAAGCGGAATGATAATTAAGTTGGAACAGTCAGTTACATAAGTGTTTATAATTCCGCGGACCTGTCACCCTTATCGTTATTCAATGAACAGTTCCAGAGATAATTACTCTCCTTGGCATCGCCTCCCGCTATCCCAAATTCTGGATTTTATTGGACGTAAGGGAACCATTAGAATGATAAAAATGTAGCATAGCTTAATCGTCCTGGATTATCCCTTCCCTACTCAAAATGTCGCAATATCGTTTTCAGAAGGGAGGCTGAAAACGATTGCGATAATACCTTGACACCTGAGCGCTAACATGTCTTAACGAGAGTATTCCTTCAGCTAGAGTTAGAGATTTCCCCTCTAACTCTAGTGAATGCATTAAACAATATAAGTCTGCTCCTCTAGACGTGGATAGGATGAGGGAGACAAGCAATTCTAGAACAACGATCCGAGCACTCGGTTTTACCGAGGCCATCCTGTAAATAAGAGAAGTAAGAAATTAATGCTAGGTGAAGTTTGATTCTAGTGGCAAAATTATCTAGGCAAGAAATTGCAATTAAATGATGAAAGGTCTGCGTTTCCACACTACTCATTCTCAGAATCTGAACTCTGGACTTTTCAAGTGAGCAATGAGATGAAAATCGCAATCAAGGAAGTTAATTACAAAGTTTCCTATGTGGCAGAATGCCTAAGAAGTGATGCTCTGGTTGGACGTCGAAATCCTCTTGTCTCACACTCAATCCATGGTGTTCATAACAGCAAGAGAGCTCAAAAATCATTTCCTAGCATACTTGGCAGTGTCCTGCCTCCTCGCATATGCTATTTATCAATTTTTGCTCGGGTCTTTTTCCCTCCTTTGGGAATTTTCACAGCTCTCTTAATCCCTAATTTTCAGGGGTTGCTAGTGGCCAAATCTGTAATTTTCCACTTCTCATAATCAGCCTAGAGGCAATTCCAACATGTTCCCCACTCATGGAGTCATGGGCAGTTGATTTTAACATGGTTGTTCCATTTGTCCTCCTGCAATTAATATAAATATTCTGTTGCGATACAAGTGTCATAGTCAAATAGTTAGTTGAGTCCAAATAGATCTCTGCCCAATAGTCACAATAATTAAATACAATTATTAAATTCGAAATTTGGAATTTCCATAAATGGCAAAAAAAATTTAGATTCGAATTTGCCAAAAACGAAAATAAATTTCCAACACACAAAAATAAAAATATTTTATTTTTGGGGGATGTCACATCCTTTCCCCCTTCAGTAAAACATTGTCTTTAGTGTTCTTTCCTTTCCTGGAACAAGATTGGATGAGATTTCCAAAAATCTTCTTGCAATTCCCAAGTGGCCTCCTCAGGACTAAAGTGCTTCCATTGCACCTTTACCTGAGCGACGGCTCTGTTCCGAAGTGTTATTTCTCTCCGGTCCAGAATGCGTAGGGGTTCCACTTGGAACTCGTCTTCGGGTTCCACCTGCACCAAGTTCCAATCAATCATATGAGTAGGGTTATGAATATACTTTTTTAGCAAAGAAATATGAAATACATTATGAATTCTTATATTAGCTGGAAGTGCAAGATGATATGCTATGGGTCCAATCCGAGCTAGTATATCGAAGGGCCCACAAAACCTGGGTGCCATCTTGGCACAGTTCCCCAACTTCAACAAGCCTTTTTGGGCTTTGAACTTCAAATAAGCATGGTCTCCCAATTGAAATTCTAAATTTCTTCTTTTCTGATCCACATAGCTCTTTTGTCTGTCCTATGCCTCTCTCAAGTTTTGTTGTACCTTCCTTATCATGTTCTCCATTTCTTGGAGCATCTCTAGTCCAACGATGAGTCTGTCAACCGGGTTACCCCCGCTAATTGGAGTTGTACACTTTCTACTGTACAGTATCTCGAAAGGGCTCAACTTAGCTGAAGTTTGGTACCCATTGTTATATGCAAATTCTACCAAGTGTAGGTAGTCTTCCCACTTGTTCGATTTTGTTCTTACATACATGCATAATATATCCTCTGTGATTTGTTTTGTCCTTTCAGTCTGTCCATTTTTTTTTTGATGATAACTCGTACTGAAATTCAAATTAGTATTTAGCCCTGCAAACAATTCCTTCCAAAAAGCGGATGTGAATTTTACGTCTCTATCTGAAATCACCATTTTAGGAATACCATGCAGCCTAAAAATTGTTTTCATGAATATTTCAGCAATGCTAATAGCTTTAAAATTAGACTTTATAGGAATAAAGTGTGCAGAATTACTGAGTTTATCGATTACAACCATGATAGAATCATTCTGTTTCTAAGTTTTAGACAAACCTGTTATAAAGTTTAGCGATATGGTCTCCCATTTCCATTCTAGTACTGGTAATGGATGTAATAGGCTGACTGAATGCTAGTGTTCAGCCTTAACCTGCTGACAATCTTGGCACCTAGCCAAATATTCTATTGTTTTTCCCTTCATGTTAGGCTAGTAAAATAGTTTTATGAGTGTTGTTATTGTTTTTGGTAGCCGGGATGGCCAGAATACAGTTTCTTATGCACTTTGTCTAAAATAGTTAATTTTAGCTCTGTTGAATCTGGTATGTAAAGTCTGTTTTTAAATCTTAATAGTCCCTCCTTGTCGATACTTATATTTGGTTCATCTAAGTTTGTGATACTATTTTGCAATTATGCCATCATCTTAGTGTAATTTCCGTCGTTAATACCTATTGTTTTATTCTTTGTTCCAGATCACTTTCTTCCCTACTGACATTTATCTTAAATAACCCATGGATTCTGCGGTTTAAAGAATTTGCTACTTTATTTTCCTTACCCTTGATATGTCTAACCTCGAAGTCGAATTTGCTCAAGAAGGTTAGCCACCTTACTTGTCTCGCATTAAGGTCTAGTTGGTTAAATAGATATTTCACTCTGCTATTATCCATCAATAGTAAGAATTTTCTGCCCATTATATAGTGTCACCACATTTTTAAGGCATGTATTACTGTTGCCATTTCTAAGTCATGAGTGACAAAATTTCTCTCGTGTTCCTTTAATTTTCGAGACTCATAACAAATCACATGCCCTTCCTGAGTTAGAACACCACCTAGTCCCTCTTTACTTGCATCAACGCATATTGTAAAGTCTTTATCTGGGTTTGCTACCTTCAAAATGGGCGCTGATGTCAATAATTCTTTTAGTTTGTTAAAACTATCTTGATACTTTTGCAATCGGTTAAACTTGGTCCCTTTCTTTTGTAATGACGTGATAGGGTAGGCTATATTGGATAAACCTTCTATAAATCTGTGATAATATCCAGTGATTCCCATGAATGACCGGATATCTGCCACATCCTTTGTTGTTGGCCATTCCATAATGGCTTTTATCTTCTCCGAGTCTACGACAATACCTTTCGAGGAGATGACATGTCCTANCATGGATTCTGCGGTTTAAAGAATTTGCTACTTTATTTTCCTTACCCTTGATATGTCTAACCTCGAAGTCGAATTTGCTCAAGAAGGATATCCACCTTACTTGTCTCGCATTAAGGTCTAGTTGGTTAAATAGATATTTCACTCTGCTATTATCCATCAATAGTAAGAATTTTCTACCCATTATATAGTGTCACCACATTTTTAAGGCATGTATTACTGTTGCCATTTCTAAGTCATGAGTGACATAATTTCTCTCGTGTTCCTTTAATTTTCGGGACTCATAACAAATCACATGCCCTTCCTGAGTTAGAACACCACCTAGTCCCTCTTTACTTGCATCAACGCATACTGTAAAGTCTTTATCTGGGTTTGCTACCTTCAAAATGGGCGCTGATGTCAATAATTATTTTAGTTTGTTAAAACTATCTTGATACTTTTGCAATCGGTTAAACTTGGTCCCTTTCTTTTGTAATGACGTGATAGGGTAGGCTATCTTGGAGAAACCTACTATAAATCTGTGATAATATCCGGTGATTCCCATGAATGACCGGATATCTGCCACATCCTTTGTTGTTGGCCATTCCATAATGGCTTTTATCTTCTCCGAGTCTACGACAATACCTTTCGAGGAGATGACATGTCCTAAATATTGTATTTCTTTTTGATAAAAATCACATTTGTTAAATTTTTCGTATAGTTTGTGTTTCCTTAGTGTTTGCAGAACCATTCGTAAGTGTTCATCATGTTCCTCCTTTGTTTTAGAATAGACCAGAATATCACCGATAAATACTACTACGAACTTGTCTAAGTACTGGCTGAAAATGTTGTTCATCAAGAACATAAATGTAGATGGTGCATTAGTGAGTCTGAAAGGTATGACTACAAACTCGTAGTGTCTGTATCTTGTTCGAAAAGTTGTTTTGTTTATGTCCTGGTCCTTTATCCTAACTTGATNAGTAAAATAGTTTTATGAGTGTTGTTATTGTTTTTGGTAGCCGGGATGGCCAGAATACAGTTTCTTATGCACTTTGTCTAAAATAGTTAATTTTAGCTCTGTTGAATCTGGTATGTAAAGTCTGTTTTTAAATCTTAATAGTCCCTCCTTGTCGATACTTATATTTGGTTCATCTAAGTTTGTGATACTATTTTGCAATTATGCCATCATCTTAGTGTAATTTCCGTCGTTAATACCTATTGTTTTATTCTTTGTTCCAGATCACTTTCTTCCCTACTGACATTTATCTTAAATAACCCATGGATTCTGCGGTTTAAAGAATTTGCTACTTTATTTTCCTTACCCTTGATATGTCTAACCTCGAAGTCGAATTTGCTCAAGAAGGTTAGCCACCTTACTTGTCTCGCATTAAGGTCTAGTTGGTTAAATAGATATTTCACTCTGCTATTATCCATCAATAGTAAGAATTTTCTGCCCATTATATAGTGTCACCACATTTTTAAGGCATGTATTACTGTTGCCATTTCTAAGTCATGAGTGACAAAATTTCTCTCGTGTTCCTTTAATTTTCGAGACTCATAACAAATCACATGCCCTTCCTGAGTTAGAACACCACCTAGTCCCTCTTTACTTGCATCAACGCATATTGTAAAGTCTTTATCTGGGTTTGCTACCTTCAAAATGGGCGCTGATGTCAATAATTCTTTTAGTTTGTTAAAACTATCTTGATACTTTTGCAATCGGTTAAACTTGGTCCCTTTCTTTTGTAATGACGTGATAGGGTAGGCTATATTGGATAAACCTTCTATAAATCTGTGATAATATCCAGTGATTCCCATGAATGACCGGATATCTGCCACATCCTTTGTTGTTGGCCATTCCATAATGGCTTTTATCTTCTCCGAGTCTACGACAATACCTTTCGAGGAGATGACATGTCCTAAATATTGTATTTCTTTTTGATAAAAATCACATTTGTTAAATTTTTCGTATAGTTTGTGTTTCCTTAGTGTTTGCAGAACCATTCGTAAGTGTTCATCATGTTCCTCCTTTGTTTTAGAATAGACCAGAATATCACCGATAAATACTACTACGAACTTGTCTAAGTACTGGCTGAAAATGTTGTTCATCAAGAACATAAATGTAGATGGTGCATTAGTGAGTCTGAAAGGTATGACTACAAACTCGTAGTGTCTGTATCTTGTTCGAAAAGTTGTTTTGTTTATGTCCTGGTCCTTTATCCTAACTTGATTATATCCGGATCATAAATACAATTTTGAGAAGATCTTGGCCCCACCAACTTGATCAAACAGATCATTTATCCTGGGTAAGGGGTATTTGTTCTTAATGGTCACTTTGTTCAGTTGTTTATAATCGATACATAGTCTTAGAGTACCGTCTTTCTTTTTCACAAAGAGGATTGGTGCTCCCCATGGCGAGACACTTGGTCTGATATACTCTTTATCCAACAATTCCTGTAATTGCATTTTTAATTCTGTCAGTTCTGGTAGACTCATTCGGTAGGGTGCTTTTGAGATAGAGGCTGATCCGAGTAGTAAGTTTATGGAGAAATCTATTTCTCTCCTAGGAGGTAGTTCTGGTATCTCATCAACAAACATGTCTCTGAATTCATGTAGGACAACAAAGTCTTTTAACTTGGGCTTATCTTCTTTTTCTAATAGATTCGTTACTTGGATGGCGTAAACTTGACATCCCTTTCTAATACATTTCTTGAATTGCATCGCTAATACTTGTCTGATTGACACAGGTTTTGGTATGCCTTGGGCTGTTCCAATAGTGCCAAAATTATCTTTGTAGCTAAGTATCTTTGTATAACAGTCTAGTACTGCTTTGTGTTGTTCCAACCAATCCATCCTGATAATAATATCATAAGACCCTAGTGGTAGGATGTTCAGATTGGTCCTTATCTTTTGACCATCTAAGTTGAACTCAAGATCAAAAATAAAGTTAACTACTCTTCTTTTAGTACATGTTGCTAGTTGTACAAGACAATATTTTTTGTGCTTTTGTTTCTTAAGTTTATTCAAATCTACTACATCGGGAGTAATATAACTTAACGTAGCTCCAGGGTCAATTAAAACATAAATTCGAGTGTCATGGATTTTACCTTCGATTTCTACCACCGAGGACTGGTGGTCAGCTTGTCGACCATCTATGGCTACATTAATCCAGTGCAAACTTCTTTCCATGTCTCCCACTGTCGAGGATTCTTGTAAATTGTGAACAACGGTTCTATTTGTTGTAATTAAACGTGGACAGTTCCTCCTTAGATGAGGCTCTCCACACTCCCAACACTTTAATGGCTTGCAAGAATTGTCCCCATACTTCTTCGTTCCTAGGTTTATCGGTTTACTGTTACTTTGTGTATTCGAATGATTGGGGTGAAAATCGTTCCTTGGGAAACTTTTTGCTGCATTCTGATAAGGAGCTGGTTGGTATCCCTTCTTCCGTTGTTTTATTCCATATTGCTTCTTATCCTTCCAAGTCTTGGGAAACTCTACCCACTATTTATACTCGTCATAGCACATTTGTGCCTTCTTGAATGCCTCACTCAAGAATTTGGGGTTGTCAAACTCAATTCTGTCCCTGTAGGACTATGGAAAATAGCTTAAGAATCGTTGGATTTTTACCTTATCCTCTCAGATGTATGGTACGAACCTTAGTAGTTCTAGAAATTTATTTATAAGGTCCTCCATCATCATTTGTTCAAGTCGTAACTCATAAAATTCATTCGTCTTCCTTTCATAATATCTTTCAGAAAGGTATTTTTTCTTAAAATACTTCTTAAAGTCGGACCATTCCAACTATTTCTCCTTTAGGCCCTTGGCCAATTTCAGGTCCTACCACCAAATGATGGGCTTTCCCTTCAAATTGTAGATGGTCATTCTGACTTTCATGTTACTGGAATAGTTGTAGATTTAGAAGTATTTTTTGATGTCCAACAACCATGCCTTAGATTCTTCTCCTGTCCTGGATTCTCCATCAAAAGTGGTTGGTTTAATATTTTTAAATTCTCCTTCAAGGTGGTCGATTTGTTTTCCTTTTTTGTTTGGTATGGTTTTGTCTTCAGCTGAAGGTGTCCCTTCAGATGAACTATCTCCTTTCTCTATCTTCGCACTAGAATTCTTGGAGGCCCTTTTGTTGATGTCTTCCTCATGGTTATCATCTTTTGGTATTTTCTTGGTTACTATACTACGCAACATGACTTCATTTATCTCTTATTGTTCCTACTGTGCCTTCTTCAATTTTTCATTGTCGGCCTTGAAAACCTATAGTTCAACAATAAGATTCCTCATTGTTTCCAACACCTTCGTGGGTGAAATTCCATCATTGTTCTGTCTTGGATCTCCAGGAGGTCCTTGTTGTGGATTCTCTTCCATCCTAATTTCCGCATCTTCTTGTGCTTCCATAATTCAACACAAAACCGAAAAGGATTTCGGTCTGAATCCACAAGATTTATTAGTTTTTTCATAAATCAGAATATATACTCAGCATTTAATGTGCCCCTATTTAGGCCCAGTGTTGTAACTTTTTCTCTGATACCATATGTAATGTACCTAAAAAACTGTCACAAAAATAAATAAATTGTTTGTACATTTATCCATGAAAAGTTCTGAGATTTCAAGCAAGTAAGCTTTATGTTATAAGGCTTGAGTCTGAAAGTTTGTTAGAATCTTTACTATCGTCAGCTGTTCTCACCATTCAACTTAAAATTTCCTAATCGACGATATAAAAGTGTTTACTCTTCACTTCAATGTTTATCTAAGATCCCGTAATATATAATTACTTTTCAATCTATTTGTACCTATAACACTACTACAGTCTTAACAATACAAGTGACTTTGTGATTTTATGGCCAAATCCCTACATAAAAATATTACCATATGTTTTCCATACAAACAAATTGTAATATGGTCTGTTACTTCCATACCTCCTCTGGAATGAAGACTTTACAACGTTCTTGTACTGGTCCACTCACTACACTATTAGATTTGTTCCTATAACAAACATTTCTACCATGTTACTACAGTTTTTGTGGAAAACAAAGGTTAATCGGGTTTCGGCGATTACTAATGACGAAGAAAACAACAAACCACACTATTTGATGAATATATGAAATACAGAGAGACTGTGGGCCCAACACTTCGGGGTTTCGGGGTTTTGCGAGTACAACAACCCAACATCAACACACAACAACTCCCAAAATCATGAAAGGTGACCAACATTTTGGGTTTTGGGAGTTTGGGATTTCGCGAGTACAACACCCAACATCTACACACAAGAACTCCCAAAATTGCAAAAAGTGACCAGCATTTCAGGATTTCGGAGTTTGGGATTTCATGAGTACAGAAGCCAAACATCTACACACAACAACTTTCGAAATTGTGAAAAGTGACCAACATTTTGGGATTTCGGAGTTCAGGATTTTGTGAGTACATAATCCAAACATCTACACACGACAACTCTCTAAATTGCGAAAAGTGACCAGCATTTCAGGATTTTGGAGTTCGGGATTTAACGAGTACAACAACCAAACATCAACACAAAGCATTTCCTGAAGTTGCAAAAAGGTAAAGTGGGATCAACACTTCGGGGTTTTGGGGTTCGAAATCCCAGGACTTCAAAAGTCAAACATCAAAACACCATAATTTCCGAATCATGAAAGGAAAGTGGGACCCGCATTTCGGGGTTTTGGGGTCCGGGACTTCGCGACTACAAGTACCCAACAACAACATATACAAACTTCTGAAATGCGAAAAAGGAAAGGTGAGACCCGCATTTTAAAGATTTTAGGGTTCGAAACTTCGTGAGTTCCGATGTCAAAACATCAACATATATAAACTTCTGAAATGCGAAAAAAGGAAAGGTGAGACCCACATTTCGGGATTTCGGGGTTTGGAACTTCATGAGTTCTGGTGTCCAAACATCAACATATACAAACTTCCCAAATGAAAAAAAAGGAAAGGTGAGACCCGCATTTCGGGATTTTGGGGTTCGGAACTTTGTGAGTTCCGATGTCCAAACATCAACATATACAAACTCCCTAAATGCGAAAAAAAAGAAATTTCAAATCCGCATTTCGGGATTTTTGGGGTTCGGGGTTTCGTGGTTCCGAATGACCAAACCGATCCTACAACAACTCCCAAAATGCAAAAGAAGGGAAAAAGGATTAGCACTTCGAGGTTTCGTAATTTCCTAAAATTCCTCATAAACCTTAACTGTGGAAAGGGTAGACCGTTTTAAACAAAACAAGGAAAGCATAAAAAAAAAAAACTTCTGATAGGCGTCAATTATCATGATTGTTTAGCATTTGATAAACAAAAGGGGTTTTCCGGATCTCCTTAACTTTCCAAAATTTTTCCCTTTACTAGTGTCCTTACTTTTGTTCTGTGAGACAATAGGTGTGGAAGGATTCAATATCCATTTACCTAATAGAATTCCGAAGGTCTAACTAATGATTTTTATATGCTTATATTCTATAAAAAGGTACAATAGGATAACAATTTTTTGTATAAGGTAATTTTTATTATATTCACATATAGCCGCTTTTAATCAATGTATTATACATTAACACTACTAGATCTGTGCATCTAGTATATACATGAATGTGAATTTTATTCCATAAGAGTGTGGATGTCTATTACGAATTTCATGATGACAGACGGACAAATTACATTCACGAAGGTAAATTCATCTTCCGCAACAAATATATATATATATATATATATATATATATATACTTCAACAGTCAGATGTGAACATTCCAACAGACGTATTATA
>JZKD02S0729232.1:0-15006 GCA_000966675.3 Picea glauca | reverse complement strand
GACTCTTGGTTGCATGGCCAAGGGAAAGGGGGTCTCATCACGAGCCAACCTTCTCATCTCTGCGAAAGTACTTGTGGGTAACGCTGTCAGCTCTGGTCACCATGCCAAAGCATCGTCCCCTGATTAGTTTTTGAACAAAAAAAACAAATAAAAGAATAAAAAGAATAAAAAGAATAAAGACAAGAATGGGCTTGGAAAAAATGCATCCATGACAGGGACAACTCGCCTTCTACAAAGGCACCCACAGGTAACATGTTGCATCCTTGGCCCTCACTGCACCCACATGCTTGGACATCCCCTGACCACATCAACCACTTACATGGCTTGGATGAGATCTCTCTAGGAACTTTCCTTTTTCTATGGACACTAGCCCAATAGGAAGCCTTGTCCTATTCCCCAGACTTGTATTGCAGGCTTGTGTAACGTCTTTGAGCTATTGATTGATGTATTAGGGATTTTATGCATGTGTTTAATAATATTAATGATGAAATGTGATTGACATTGCTATGATCCTTGTGACTGATGAGCCCATGGAGGGCGTAGCCTTTGATGTGCAGGACCATACCCGACGAACAGGTACCATTTGGACCAGTACACATGGGGAGATGATCAGTTCGAACCTCCATGGGGCTAAAGAGCCCACCAGATGGATGCTGAGACCCCATCAGGGGGCAGAGACAGGACAGAGGTTGATCAGAGTCTCTGCACCAGAGAAGAAGAGGACGTCCCATTAGAGGTACCCCGACATGGCCTAGCCTAGGGGGATGAGCCCTTTTCACTGAGACGTTGGCCTTGGAAGGCCTGAGACGTCAACTTTGATGACCATGACGACATCCAGCCTATTGGACGTCTTTGGAGGCAGACTGGGTAGCAATGGCACGTGTGGCATGTTGGAGAAGCCCCAGAAGGGCTAACATTTTGCTCCAGGATGTTTCATTTTGCCCTAGAAAGGGCTAGCGCCTCCCTTAGAGGGGCTTTTACTCTCTTTTCTGCTTATTTAGGGTTTTTATTTGACAATTTATTGTAAAACAATATGATTTTGATAATTTGGCCTTGTCGACTTTTTACCTGACCTAAAATGTAAAAGTAGGTCAAGGTTTTGTATAAATGAGGGATTTTCACTCTCATTTTATGATCACGACTCACTCATTAGTGAGGTCTGAAATTAGCGCCCTATCTTGGGTTATTGGATAATTGGGTGATGCGCACTGGTTGAAGGAAGGCTATTTTGGCATATTTTGGTTTCTCTCTTGAAGGAAGGTGTTACAACTAGGGTTTGCACATTTATTTCTTGGTGAATTGTAAGTATTTTTCTGCAAAACTTTTTGAATGAATGGTTGTAGTTTAATTTCTTGCATGTATTTATGATTTTTGCTGAACAAAAACCCTAGGTGACAAGCACACAAGTAGGTCCTTGTCTCATGTCCCCTGATAGAGAGATTTTCAGCCATTGAAGAGGAAAAAGAGAGCCTAGCTGTAGCTACACTCCTTTTTCCTTTTCTCCCTTTGTTAGTCGTACCTGTTTGAGCTCAAGAAGGAGAAGACATCCCAGGCCTAGGTTATCTACACTTAGGGTCGTTTTCTTCTAGGGTTTGATGATAGAGCCTTGCTGTAGCAACACTCTCCCTCATTTGATTCTCTTGTCTCGACTTTATCTTTCATGCTAGCCGTTTTTGCCATCTAAGGAAGGAGGAGAGAGCACGAGGCCTTGCCATAGCAACACTAGAGTGAGCCTCTCTCCCCTAGGGTTTTGTCTCTGAGGCCCTGCCATAACAGCACTTCAGAGCTCTTCCCTCCAGTCCTTAGCCGTCCTCCTTCAACCTGTGCGTCCTTCACTTTTGACTCCATTAAACCCTAAGGCACTGATCTAGAAGTCCTCCAACGTTGGAGTGAAATTGGTCAAACAACTCTCAAACTCTTTGAATTTTAAAGCCTAACTACACTAACCCTAACTCTAGCTAACCCTACTAACCCTAAGTTGTTGACGTCATCCTTGGTTATTACATCTTAATGCAACAACATTTTACTTTATGAGCAATTGAATGGTAGTTAAAGGCATTAATTAAGTCAAGTATTGATTTATTGCATTGAATGCCATACCGTTCTAGTATTTATTGGTGAAGTGACATTGTCTTTCAATGCTATTTTGTAAACATTGACTTCGTCGACATTTACTTTCAAATTGCTTATATTGAATATCAGATAGTCTTTGATATATATGAAGTACTAACTAGAGCCTGCATATATCAGTTTATTGTTGCTTTGTTCTCGGGCAGGGATTCTACTTGGTTATCTTTGTTGGCTATAAGCAAGACTCTCTGTTTCGGTGGTGATCTGTGAAGGGGGAAACTTGTCATTGTCTGATTATCCTTTAGCCTCTTCAAAACCCCAGGTCATCGGGGACGTCTCCCCTGTGCCTCACCTCCCTAAAGAGAAAGAACCTTCCCATTGTGGTGACATTGGGTGGGATAGGTTCTTGTTACGCTAGTTTGGCCCTTTACTTTATAGCCTTTCTTCCTAGCTACAAATTGTGCGATAACATGGACAATTTCCTAAAATTTAGGAGTTGGATTCTATTTTTAGAAAGTTTTATATTTAGCAGGTACGATCATCATCCATGCAATGCCAAGTAGCACCCTCAGGTCGACATGTGGTAGATTTACAGAGTGATGTGGCGTCCACCTAGCATAGGGTGCATTTTTCCAAGACTGGGCCTAAATAAATTAATTGAGATAAGGGAGTTGCATAACTAGGCCTCAATTTACCCGTATCTTCGTATAATCACCTCTCCACTTGCTATGTATCAACTCCACAAAGTTCGTCTTTAATTGAGTTTAAACTTTAATTTCCTAAAATTTAGGAGATTACCTAAAAAATAGGGCGAATTTGACTTAGTCATAACTCACTCATGCTTTTGTCAAAATTAGCAAGAAGACATGTGTTTAAGATCTAATTTTAGCCTCCCTTTATCACTCCCACTCTATTTAGCCTAGGTGCATATTCCCTCTCTCATGCTCGTCCACTTCATCTCCCACACTTAGACTTCACTCACACTTCCTTTTCCATCTCATCTCATGTGCCTAGCCTTCCATTCTTAGCTACTCATGCAACCTCTCTTTTCTCCTTGGATAATGCACCCATATTAGATGCTTGACATTGGTTATTGCGGGTTCATTGCAACAACAACATAATGTCTCTCATTCTCCTCTCTCTTCTTCTCTAGTCTAGTGGCTCTTCTTCGAGCAAAGTTGTCATTGTATCGATTGTAGGATTTCCAAGTGTGGCACAATCAACTCTCTTGTAAATTTGATCAATAAAGAAGTGTGTTTGTCTTCAAACCTCTTTTCTTGGCGGTACTGTGGTAAATTTGTGATCTGATTTGTTATTTTATGAACTATTCATTGTGGTTATTTATGATATTTTTGAATAGTTTTCTACCTCTTTTCCAGTCTATTATCATTGTGCTAACCCTGCAGCTTCCCTCCAAGCGAAAATAATCACTTTTCCTCATCGTTTTGGACCGCTTTTACATGTTGTCCAAGACGAACATCTTGTTGATTTTTTGTTTCTTAAAGCAAAAATCAGAATTTAGATCAACAACAAGGCACTTCAGTGTGCCTAGGGACTCCCCCAGAGGTAGCAAACACTAGCCCAAGTTTTTACCGATGTCTTAACATGTATATCAGCTCAGATTGGAGGCTAAAATTTTGTGCTAATAGGCCCAAAAGTGCTTGCACTCTAGATATCCTTCTCCTTAAAGTCCAAAGCTTAAGGCCCAAACGTGCTTGCACCTTAGGGTTTAGACTCTACCTTTTGGTTTCAATTAGATCAACCTTCAAGCTTGGATGCATTTGAGACTCCATAGCCTTAGAATGGTAAAGGCACTAATTTAGAAGTAACTCGTGTGGTGAAAGTAGTTGTTAAAACTTTTTTTTTTTTAAATCTCTTAAGTGTTCTACTAACTCTACTAACTTTAACCTTAGCAAACTCACAATATTATTTGCTGCTGTTATAAAAGTTTGCTACAACTATCCAAAAGTACATTAAATTTCTGCATACACTCATCTAAAGGTGGCCTAACTTGTTCATAAATCTCTTCTAGCAATTGGATAATCTTGTGCTTGATGAATGCTTACTTTTCATGTTAAATTGCTACATTTCTGAGCACTGATTATTGTCGCTGTTACAAATCATTTACTGCTGTTATGACTGTTTACTGCTGCAAATTTGTAACAACCAAAGCAAATTGAATAGTCTAGTGTCTAAAGAGGTCATTGTTGCATACTTAGCTTGGTAATTGTGTAGATATGTTGCAAATTGTTTCTTGTTCCGGACAAGTACAAGAATCACCTTACAATCTCTGTATACTTCCTAGACCTAGACCAACTAATCGGTGATCAAGATAGGGGGAAATGGGTTTGGCTACTAACTATTTGATCCATTGAGATCACTAGGGAAGCCTCCCTTGTGGTGTATCTCCTCCATCACTAAAATGAGGGAAGATCCTACTAAGGTGGCAGTGGTAGTTTCTTTCATAGTTACGCAAGATTTACGGATCTTGTGGTGGGATTTGCACAAGTACAAATCATGTGGTAACATGGACCCACCCAAAATTCACAAAGGGGGATCCTAAGGGCATTCATCTAATGTTTTCATGTACGAAGGTTGGACTATAATCCCATCTCTCAATGCTAGAAAGTGCTCAAAGTAGAAGGCCATCTTTAAGCGAATAGGGGCATGCCGCACGTTGAAACAAGGCACTGTGAATTGAATCCCCAAGTATGTGTAAGCCATAATGATTTCTATCTCTTCCTCTTAGAAGTAGAAATGGTAATTGGATAAAGCATGCTTTGACAGGTTGAAGATCGTAACCTTGGTTTTACCCAAGTTAACTGTCAACTGTTGAAGATCAAAGAAGTTGGTTAAAGCATCGATATGTTTTTGTAGGCCCTTAGGGAGTAGGCCAAAAGGATGAAATCATGAGCAAAAAGAAGCAACGAGATATCAACATGTGGTGTAGAAGGCAACCATCGTTGTCTTGAATATACTCACAAAGAAAAGACTCCAACTCATCTATGAAATCTCGAAGAGAGTGGGTGAGAGGGGGCATCCTTGTTTAATTCGAATGGTGCTCTCTATGAAATTGTAAAGGTTGTGGGCTGTGCAGAGATGACTAAGAACCTACTCATAGAGTCTGATGATGGCAACCAAGAGGGTCTCTTAAATGCCAATGTTGCAAAGCCTTTGAAACAAGGCCTCTCTCGAGATCATGTCAAATGCTTTTTGAAAGTCCGCAAAGCAACAACAAAATTTTGAAGAACGATAACATGCCTCCTCAATAATGGCCATGAGTGTGAAAATATGGTCAGTAGTATGCTTCTTTGGGTAGAAACCTACTTATCATGTGGCCTTGCAATGCCTCCTCTCCAACCCATCTGGAATCCATAAGTGAAGCACTATAGCATAGAGCTTGGAGAAGGTTGTCCAATCATGATGATTCTATAATTATTTGGATTTGAGTTGGGCTCTATTTTGAAAATCAGTGGGATGAGATGCTGGGACCAAGCCTGGGGGAAATCGGAACATACGACATGATCAAACAAATGAAGAGTGTGAGAGTTTAGAGAGTGGATACCATGTTTGAGGAACTCATCTTGGAAGCCTTCCTCATCAGTTGCCCTACAAGTGCTCATAACAATGATTGCTCTCGTAATGTTGTTGAAGGAGAAAAGATGACAAGAAGATGGGGAAGGAGGCAATATGGATAAAAGTACCGTGGTTCTTTAACCATGCATGTTTATTCACAAGATGTCAGAGCCTAGGGTTCACGCCTATGGAATGGAAAGCTCTCAAAACCATAGGAAGTAGCCTTAAAGAATATATAATTGACAGACAAAAAAAATGGATGGCAACTTAAGCCTGAATCCTGTTTAATCTGAACTTACCCCGAGCATTGTGAAAGAAGATAATGGTCCAGTGTACGAACTTTGAATGGGATCATGGACCAACTTATGAAAACATGCTATTAAAATGTTATGTCTGTACTGACTCAACGAGTGTGGTTAGTTCAGTCATGCTCGAAACAATATTGAATCAAGATACAAATGCATGGGAACCTAAGAAGGATGATTGTCAAGAAGACAGAAAAGTAAAAGCAAGTTGTCGAAGATTAATGACACAAACCCAACGACAACCTGAGGCATATCATCTGATTCATTGGATGAAAACAAATCTATGTGTGAAATCCTCTAAATATTAAAAAAACAGGGGAAAGAAAAATCCAGATTGTGGGAAAGAGATTCAAATTTCATGAGAACTTTTTACAAGTGTTATCAACAAATCCGAACTATGCAATTTGTTAGTAGATATGAAGGAGAATATTCTTTCCTTTGGGCAACTTAGCTTGCAAGTCTGAGTTTGAAGGCCAGGCAGCAAGATCTGGATGAATTGTTTGGTATTTACTGTCCCAAATATTGACAAAAGCATGCTGTCAACAATTACCCAACAAATGCTATTAAGCTCCAATGTAGCATGGACGAAGATCACAAAGAGAAAGATTGTCCTTGTTGAGGCATAAAGGCGCAACGGGAATCCTGTCTGTAAAGAATTGCAATACATTACACTTATATTATATGATATTAATAATTAATAGCTGGGACCCCTTAGGAGAAAAGTGTAATAAGTTGATTCCCTACTAGACAATATGACTTTCACATAATTTTTTTTGGTCTGATTGATATTTGATGTTCTCACATACATAAAGTGGCCGCACAACGATAATTGGCGATATTTCCATCCTCATATTTCATTTTAAATGATGTATTCGTCAAAAGAAAAGGACCTCCAAATGAAACTATGATGCATACAAACACAAAGATGTGTTATGAATGCAAAGATGTGTTAAGAATGCAATATGTTTTAAATGAAAAAGGGGTTGGTCAAGTTTTATTTACCATATATCACCAATAGTATCGTACAAAGGTTCCAAAGTTATGCTAGGGCCATTGCGCACAAGTATGAATGAACTCAAGATTACATTGCAAGTCTCATATACCATACTTCGTGTTACTTGGTGTTTTATTTAATTTGACTTCTTTAAAAAACAATGATACACCTATTCGTTTGTGAGTGTGGGACATATATCAAATGTTTGGTCGACGGGTTAATGTATGACATAAGATTAGACTTGAGTTGGCGTCGAGTGTGCTCCACCGTGTAAGGTTTTGTTGGATGCAATTAATGGTTGGTTGCTGGTTGAAACAACATGAAGTAAATGGGCTCTGCTCATTTCTTTTCTCTGGTATACCACCTTTTGTATTGTCATTTGTTTGGGAGCTTGTCACTGCCGTTAACTGTGGTTTTGGATTTTGTGGTGGTTTGTTGAGATTTGGGGTTGTTTCTTTCGTGACTTTTTGAGCAAATTTCAACAGGTATGGGACTCTTCAACTCTTCTACCATTAATGGTTCACTCTTGCTCTGATAAAATTGGGATTGTTATCCCCTAGCCTAGGGATAACTAAGGAGATTATGTCTCAAGGCCCACAGGTCCTAGACATGGAGTACCGACAACCATATTGACTTGAGCCTAGCCCTGGAGGGCCCATCGTTTTTCTTCAACACCTCCATCCTGTCAGCAACAACAACATCCATTCCATCAGCCTGGTCCTTCAATAACAGTGGGTCTTGCTCCATGAGGTAATGAGTTCGGTTATCATGGTATGTGTCACTCTGATTCTCAAAACATTTGAATATGTGCCTTTAATTCTCTTTTGCTTTATGACGTGTGCTTGGATCTTATGCCTTTTAACTTGTTCATACTTGGGGGGAATCATAGGATTCCCTAGCAAGTTGGTTTCTTTAGGAGTGAGTTGCCACTGGGTGGGTTCATGAAAGGCCATCATCCATTCCCACCATACTTATCACTTTTCATCATCTTCTCGCTCATCCATCCCCTGCATTGGTTCGGGCATTGGGTTTGCCAAGCTAGTTAAGGGTTGTACCTTGCATTTTGGGAGGAAGGGACTAAAGGCCCAGGGGGTAAAAGTAGCTCGCAAAAGATAAAAGCCGAAAGAAGAAAACCTTCAGATGCTTCGCCCAGGGATCCTCGAGAAAGCAATAAAATGCTTCTTGATAAGAAAAAGGAGGGACCCATAAAATAAATAAACTCAAGACCTAGTTGGAGGATAGGGGGTCTCATCACGAGCCAACCTTCTCATCTCCGTGAAATGCTTGTGGGTAACATTGTCACCACTGGTCACCACGCTAGGGCAGTGTCCCCTAGCTATTCTCTTGAAAGAAAAAACAATAAGACAAAGAACAAAAAAGGCATTGAATGGGCTACGAAACATTTGCATCTAGAACAAGGTGCAACTCACACTCTTTAGAGGCACCCACATGCAAGCCCTACATTTCCCTATCATCACTACACCCCTTGCCCAAACATCCCCTTACCATCTCATGCACTTACATGACCTAGATTGGTCTTCACCCAGGGACACCCCACACTTTAGGAGAATTAGCCCAATAGGACGTCCCGAGGTCCTCTCCAAACCTGGCTTGTAGAATATCATAACATCTTTGAGCACTTGTCTGGGAAAATGGGGGTTTTATGCACATGTTTGGGTAACTTGATGATTAGATGTGATTGACATTGCTATGATCCCTATGACTTATGAGTCCATGGAGGGTGTACTTGTTGTTGTAGGTCCACACCTGACGGATAGGTACACATGGAGAGATGATTAGTTCAGACCTCCATAGGGCTAAAAGCCCACCAGATGGATTCTGAGACCCCAGCCAGGGGCAAACATATACCAGAGGCTTGCACTGGAGAGAGAGGAGGACATTCCACCAGAGACAACCTGATAGGCCTGGACCCAGCGGGGTCTTGCCCTCCCACTATGATGTTGGCCTTGGAAGGCCCATGACGTCACCTCTGTGATCCTTGACATCACCCAACGTTAGATGGACACGATGGAGGCAGTTGTGTGCCAAGTGGCACATAGGGCATGATCCAGAGGCCTTGGGAGGCCTAACGTTTTGCTCATGGAGGCCAACGTTTCACCTAGGAGGCCCAACGTCACCCTAGAAGGGCATGACATCACATCTCTTGCTTGATTTAGGGTTTAATTTGTCAATTTTATGTAAAAAACTGGATATTTCATGTAAATTGGCCATGTCGACTTTTTTGACCTAATTTTGTAATTAAAGGTCATTGTAATTGTATAAATAAGGGTTTTTGCCCTTGTATTTTTTCATCATCTTTCACTCACACAAGTGAGGTCTGAAATTTGCGCCTTACTTAAGGGTTATTGGCTGAAATTTTCGGCGCACTTCTTGGAGGAGGCTAAATTTGGTGTTTCTTGGTATTTTTCTTGGTGGAAAAACTTGACCTAGGCTTATTGCTAGATTATTCTTGGTGGATGTAAGTGAATTTCTGCAATCCTTCTTTGCTTTGAATGGTCATGGCACATTTACTTCGAATTTATTCTAAGATTATGAAATTGCTAGTTTCAAACCCTAGGAGAACAAACACATGTTATTGTCTTTGTCTTAACAATTTTTCACCTACTAGATTGTGCTAGAAACCCTACCTTTGAAGCATTGTACTAGAACCTTGCCATTGCATCACTCTAGTATCATTTGCTTCATCAAGCCATTAATTGTTTCAAGCTTGAGCTAAAGAAAAATGAAAACCGCTAGGGCCTAGGGTTACCTACTTCCTAGTGGCTAGTTCTCCCCTAGGGTTTAGTGATTGAGGCCTTGGGTTACCGACACCTCAATCATTGACCTTCTTGTCTCTAGCTCTCACATTATCATTTGTTCCTTCAAGTTTGCTGTTGTAAAGTGACTCCATTAGCCCTAAAAGGCACTGATTTAGACCTTGAAATTGATTGATTGATGAAACCAACCCTCAAATCTTTTACCTCAAGCAACTTACTAACTTTTCCTAACCCTAGAGTTGACTAATTTACTAACCTACTTGCTGCTGTTACAAAAGTAAGCTACAACCATTTATTACAACAATAAAAACACTTAAAAACAATTGCAAAAGTTGATTTATACACTGCCTAATTAGCTTCTGACAATTGCTAGTATATTGCTATTGTTGGGTTATTATTTTGGGTCATTGTGAAGCTCTTTTAAGGCATTTATTKTGAAGCTATTATCTTGTATACATTGCTGTTATAAAATTATGTTTGCTTCATTTTGCATCAACATATTGCATTTATTGAYAAGTGCAAGGTTTTATGAAGCACTAACATCAAGTTGTACTTGCAAAAGATATTGTTTTCTTGTTGCTTTGTTTTGGGCAGGTACATCTAAGCACATCATTGCTTCATTGATTAAARCTTTGGGACTTTCTGAYTAGTGTGACATGTGAGAGGGGATAGCTTTTATTGRCACTTTAACCTTTGCCTCCTCAAACCCCCWGGTCACTGGGGATGTCTCCCCTGGKATATCATCCCTAAATAGAAAGAGGTATCTTATTAAGGTGACAGTGATAGGATAACCTCCTGTTACACAAATTTGTCTTCCCTTAGCCTTTCCCTTCGGGACAAGTACAAATTGCGCGATAACATTTTGGTGCCATTGCCAGGGAACACCGAGTCAATTCTCCTCAAAGATGACACTTTTCGGTAATCATTTTCTCAAAAAGCCATTACTTTTCAGAGCTTATCTGGCGACTCCATTGAGGGTGATCCCCTCATCCCTTTGATAGTTTCAAGAAAACTATTTAGCGACTCCACAAATGACTACCTGTAGCGGACGTCACTGCACACTTTCTTCTCCTATAGTTCCTATTGCCCCCATAGATCCTTCTAAATGGTCTCACAAAGAACTTTTTGGCTCTTTGGACTTAACTAACATCCAAGGAGGATTGCATGATCTCCCCAAAAAGGTTGATTCCTGGATACCTAAATTCTCGGGAGAAGTAGGATCTTATGACAACTTACATTGGAATAAGTTTTATGAGGGATATGAATTTCACCAATCAGGAGAAGAACACCCTGACACCTTCATGAGGCTTTTTGCAAGCTCACTCACCGGGAGTGCTAGAGGCTGGATTAATGGTCTCCCGAAGGGAAGCATCAAAACCCCTGAAGATATTGAACGAGCTTTCAAGGACAGATGGTGTAAAAAGGAAAGTATGGCCTCCTTTTACTCTCAATACCTCGAAGTTTGCAAACAAACCGACGAAGACGTTAGGGAATTCAATGATAGGTTCAACACTCTCATTAGCAAACTTCAACCCAATTTTCTCCCAAAGAGTGCTATTCTCCAACGTTACCTTAACTCCTTAGAAGGAACTTTACAATTTGCCCTCAAGGATCGATTACCTACAAGCCTAGAAGAAGCTCAAGATGCTGCCTGCTAGATTGAAGGGAATCTTAAGTTCAACAGTCCATCCATCAGGTCAAATTTTTGAACAATGATGACATCTCGGAGTTGAATAAGGAAAGCATGGGAGGACTAGAGCATGACCTCCCAGACATTCTAGAGGTAGAAAACAATACTTTCCCTAGGAAATGGAGCACAAGTTTCTCAAACATGAAAGATGCCTTAAATTTTTCAAAACAACATGAACCCTCTGAGGATCTAGGTACCTCTGAAGAAATCACTTAGCAAGAAAGGTCACTATCACAAACCCAAAAGCCTCTTTCTATGAGACTTCCTCAAACAATAAAATCTCATGCTCCAAAAGAACAAATTTGCCTGAACACTTTGAACCTACAAAATGTTGCAAGACAAGAAGATGATCCTAAGTTCTTATCATGCAAGGACTCCCATTTTGAACGTTATCACCCAAAGGCTACTCATGAGAAATCTAATTTTGTAGATTCCATATTTACCTTGTTCAGGCCAAATCAAATCCAAGAAAATCAAGACACTAGGAAGCCTAGGATTGAATTCTTGGCCCAAACAAGTGAGGAATCAAGGGTAAAGCTTGAAGAGCCCCAGGTGTACGCTGACAATCTACCCCAACATTTCCCAAAACCTAGCAATGATAGAACCAACCTGAGCACTAGTATGGCCTATATCTTACAAAAGGTCAAAAGGATGCATGAAATGTTGGAAATCCTTTCTTTGACAAAACAAATCCCAAATGATCAACTATCGTTCGAAGAAACTTCCACACTATTAAAAACTGGTCATTTTGAGCAAAATGAGCAAACACCCTTTCTCACTTCCTTGCTAATAGATGACCTATATCTTCACAATTGCATGCTTGATTCCGAGTCATCTGTCAATATGATGAGTTTGAAGGTTATGAACCAATTGGGGCTGGAAGTTATAGGGCCTTATATCGACATTTGTAGATTTGAGTCAAAGGGGATCAAGGTCTACGACTTGATGGAAGGTCTTCAAGTTCACCTTGCAGACTACCCTGATTTCCCCATCATAATGGACATCGTTGTTGTCGATATACTTGACACTTGTGGAATGATATTATCTAGGGAATGGGTTGCTACTATAGGCAAGAGTCTACAAATGGACTTTTCTTGTGCAACTATTCCCGTCAAGGACCAAGATTACATTACCTTACATAACAAGCCAAAACGAATGGAAAACATTGAAAGGTGTAATCATGGACATGGTGACTACAACTCGGTAGATCCATGCTTATTTCAAGGTTGTCCCACTCTTCCCTTGATAGAAGAAGACAATATTAGTGAGATAACATGGACCAAGGGAAAGGGTGACCAGAATATTCCTAGAAATCACTAGGACAACATTGCATTAGGTAATAACAAAGTGTTTCATTTGCATGAAACATACATGAGGGATAATGCTTTGGTAGGACCCTACCCCATCGTTCTAGAGCAAGAAAAAGATACAAATTGGGGTGATTATCTCGACGATGCCTCTGACATATCTGAAGACTGGGATGACTATTCTTCTACATAAGAAGATGACTATTTGATAAGGTTTAGAAGGAAAGGAGTTGGTTTTGTCAAATGGGAAGGGGATGATATCAGAACTAGCGAAACACATGAGCCAACCAAAGAAAGTACTCCTGTATTTTCCCTCTGATGATTTACCTTTCGCTTTAGAGGAAGACTTTGATCAAATACAATGACCAAAGAAGGAAGAGTATCGACAACTCCTAGACAAATACAAGGGCAAAGAAGGTGGGACTGTCAAATTGATAAAGAAAAGAGAAGATGACATATGATCAAACCATCCCAAGAAGAAATCTTCACAGTAGAATCCCACCCTCCTCCCTCAGAGCAATATACTAGAGTTATACAAGAAACAACCAAATCTAAGACAAAGGATTACCAAGAGGGAGATACGGTCTGGATGTGGGACACAAAAAAGGGAAAGCCTACTAATGTCAAGGGAAGTGCACAATTTTGGCTTGGACCCTTCAGAGTTGGAAGAAAGTTAGTCAAAGATGCATATTATTTATCTACATTGGAAGGAAGAAGGCGCTCATTACCAGTTGGTGGACACCTCCTCAAACTCCATCAAGGGGCAGAGACTTGACTTCACAGGTAAGTACAGGTAAGTAGGTAGGCATTTGCATTCATTGTATATACCATCTGCATTTCATGCTCAAGTAGTTGTATTTCCATTTGTATATATGCTTGCTTACTTTCACTTTATTGTACCATATATGAGCCAGGGGTGATATCACCACCCCAAATGATTACTAATGATTTTTGTTGAGATCTAGAAGATCACAGGTCATACCAGAGATGCTGAGGTTCTCATGCGCTCTATGGTGATCACATGTCCCCGAGTTGGAGCCAGATGTTATTCCCTAGCCTAGGGATAACTAAGGAGATTATGTCTCGAGGCCCACTGGTCCTGGACATGGAATACCGAGAGCCATATTGATTTGAGCCTGGCCCTGGAGGGCCCATCCTTCTTCTTCAATGCCTCCATCCTGTCAACAACAACATCATCCATCCCATCGTCCCGGTCCTTCAACAACAACGGGTCTTTCTCCATGAGGTAATGAGTCCAAGTATCATGGTATGTGTCACTCTGATTGTCAAAACATTTGAATATGTGCATTTAATTCTCTTTTTCTTTATGACGTGTGATTGGATCTTATGCCTTTTATCTTGTCCATACTTGGGGGGAATCATAGGATGCCCTAGCAAGATGGTTCCTTTAGGAGTGAGTTGCCACTGGGTGGGTTCATGAAAGACCATTGTCCATTCCCACCATACTTATCACTTTTCATCATCTTCCTGCTCATCCATCCCCTGCATTGGTTCGGGCATTGGGTTTGCCAAGCTAGTTAAGGATTGTACCTTGCCTTGTGGGAGGGAGGGGCTAAAGGCCCAGGGGGTAAAAGTAGCCGACAAAAGATAAAAGTCGAAAGAAGAAAACCTTCAGATGCTTTGCCTAGGGATCCCCGAGAAAGCAATAAAAGGCTTCTCGATAAGCAAAAGGAGGGACCCATAAAATAAATAAACTCAAGACCTAGTTGGAGGATGGGGGGTCTCATCACGAGTCAACCTATTAGGTCTATGGGCATGTAATGGTATGACACTGCCATTCAATTGATCACCACACCAGGGTAATGGCTCTTGGTAGCATGGCCAAGAGAAAGGGGGCCTCATCACGATCCAACCTTCTCATCTCTGTGAAATGCTTGTGGGTAACAATGTCACCACTGGTCACCACGCCAGGGCAGTGTCCCCCAACTATTCTCTTGAAAGAAAAAGCAATAAGACAAAGAGAAAAAAATGCATTGATTAGGCGAGGAAACATTTGCATCCAGAACAAGGACCCTCTTCAGAGGCACCCACATGCAAGCCCTACATTTCCTTGTCATCACTGCACCCCTTGCCCAAACATCCCCTTACCATCTCATGCACTTACATGACTTAGATTGGTCTTCACCTAGGGACACCCCACACTTAAGGAGAATTAGCCCAATAGGATGTCTCGAGGTCCTCTCCAAACCTGGCTTGTAGAATAACATAACGTCTTTGAGCACTTGTCTGGGAAAAGGGGGGTTTTATGCACATGTTTGGGTAACTT
>JZKD02S0729187.1:240642-259261 GCA_000966675.3 Picea glauca | reverse complement strand
GAGAGAGAGAGATAATCGTTGCAATTTTCCAGTCGTCGTTCAGTCTGGTCGCCGGTTCCGGTGCAGGCTGGTCCTGCGGTCGGCTATTTTTTTTTCAACCGTTCGAAACTTAGCCCTCATTGGGAAAACTGTGGGTGCCATGTGGAACCTTTTGATTGGTCCACATGGTTCCCTCCGATTGTCTTCCTGATACATTCATCTTCCCATGTGGAACTAGCGTCACATGCCATGTGTCGATCTATTGTTGAGCCATGTGGCAACCCTTGGGTTGTGCCATGTGGCAACTTTCCATTGGTCCACTTGGCACCCTGAAAATACCAAATCCACCTGACATGTGGTATCCTCTGGGGTTTCCACGTGGCATGCTGACATTAGCACTACAACTTGTTGACGTCACCCTATCTAGTTAGCTGCTAACATCAATAGTACAGATGTTGATGTGTCCCCTGGTTGACTTGACCTATTTGACCAAACTTTGACTGGATATATCTTTCGATCTATAACTCTATTTGACGAACTGTTTATGCCATTGGAAATATTACGATGCTCTCTTTGCGATGATTCCAATTTTTCTGATTTTTTTAGGACTTTGAATTTTTTCCTTTCTCCACCTACTGATGCCATTCTGATATTTTTGAGGAACTTCTATGTATTCTGAGTTATCCTTAACTTCTCTAGATCCATTTTGGATCATGCCTTCCCATTGAGAGATTTTTGGACCACCAAAAGCTTTCATCAATCAACAGATAAGTGAGGGAAGAGTTCCCTCACCTTGTCCTTCTCTATCCACTTTGCCTTTCTTGCATGTGTGCCCTTCAAGCCCAGTCAAATATAATTGACATCACCCCTATGTAAAGTGTTAGTCCTTCTGTCCAAGATGATATCTTCCTTCAACTCGTCCAAGTACTCAATATCAAACTCATCAACCGAGGGTAGTGAAAATTCATCACCTTGATCCATGATCATGAGAGGCTCAAAAAGTTTCAAGTTTTCTAGGTTTACAACTGAGTAAATATGCATATAAGGTCGAAGATCTAGGCGAAAAGCATTGGTGTCACTCTTTTCCAAAATAGTGAAGGGTCCATATCGGCTAGGCTTGATTTTCTTACCTTCACCCTTCAACTGTTCCTTGCTGATGTGAAGCCATACTTGGTCTCTAACCTGAAACTGATGATCAACCCTGTGCTTGTTATATCGAGCCTTATATTATGCTTGACTTTTCTCCAATTATTCCCTAACCGCTTGGTGGACTTGTTGGATCTGTTGAATGAACTTGTGGGCCTTGTATTCATTTCTTTCTTCATTTGAATCAATATATTTTCCATACATCAAGTCCAAAGGGACCTTAGGAAAGTATCCAAAACATGTCTCAAATGGTGAACACTGAGTGGAGGAATGTAAGGCTCAATTGTAAGAATGTTGAATATAGGGTATTTGATCAACCCACAACTTGGGATGTTTAATGCAGTAGCCTCGAAGAAAATGTACCACTGTTCGGTTAACAACCTCTATCTGACCGTCGGTCTATGGATGAAAATCCATACTCCTCTTTAACTTGGTGTCCATCATTCTCCACAAAATTGTCCAAAACTCTCCAAGGAATCGAGTATATCTATCCGGGATAATGGACGTGGATAACCCAAAGTGGACCCAAACATATTGAAACAAGAGATTAGTAGTCTACTCAGTAGTGACCTACTTTTTACATGGAATCAAGATACACATATTTCTAAACCTATCCACTACTACATATAAGTAGTCATTACCCTTTTTCAACATTGGTAAACCCCCTACAAAGTCCATGGAGATACTTTCTCATGGATGAGATGGAACATGAAGTGGTGAGTAGAGCCCCAATTTTCTATTAGTGGGATTACAAGTAGAGAACATCACACACCCCTTTACATACTTGGTTACAATTTCTTTCATTTGAGGCCAGTAACAAAACCTTTGCAGATGAGGCATGGTTTTTCCTACCCCAAAATTCCCAGACACAAGAGAAGTGTGAGCTTCTAATATTACATGGACTTGTTCACTTTTAGGAATACATAGCTTTCCAAGATGGTAGAGTAAGTTCTCCTGCAAAAAATAGTTCTCCACCTGCGCACCATGGGTTAGCTTCTCAAATACATCCTTAAAATCTTCATCAACAACATATTATTCAACATATCTATCATGAGGTAAAAAAGCATTCTTCAAAACCATAGAAGCAACAATAGGAGGTCTAGAAAGGATATCAACTACTTTGTTACTTGTACCCTTTTTATACTTGATTACCAAATGGATCTATTGAATAAAACCCATCCACCTATAATGTCGAGATTGTTGCAACTTGGTTTGTGCTTGGAGATACTGTAAGGGTTGGTGATCTGTATGAATTATTGTTTCCTTCCCTAACAAGTAATGCTTCCATTGCTTCACACTTTGAACTAATGCATACAACTCTTTATCATATGTGTTAGCTCTCCAAGAAACTCTTTGGGGTTGTAGGCCAAAGATGCTTGGTAACTAAAGAATATCATAAATTTGGTATGCTTGTATCAATGGGATAACTCAATAGATAATGAAATGGACTACTTATCATGCATTCGAATAAGACGGTGCTTTTAGAAATAAATAATCAGACAACAAAGTAATTGGAACAAGGTATGAAGAATACTATTCTAGATAACCAAATACAATAATGTGTAGGGTCATACAAGATAGTAAGAAGTCCTTTAATTCAATTTCATGAGCTTAATAAGAAGATAACAGTTCTTAGAAGATGAGCTAAACTGAAGTAAAGTATAGAATAATGAAGTACATGAACAAATCTGACATTGAAAGCAAAAGAAGACTGTGAATCTATTATCAAGATAAGAGTCTAGTATAGTAGAAAAATGTATCCAAGATTGAACCCCTAGTTCATCTCATATCTTCAGCTTTATAGCTTTACAATAAAAGTTCAGATCCTAGAAGAATGGATCAGATATGCTAAAGATAGAAAGTCAAAACAATTTTACAAAAAGAGAGGAAGAGATCTTGAAAATGAGGTAAATTCTTCATTCTATGGTCTTCAGATCATGTAGAACCTCTGTGTTGTGCAGATAAGCCTTCCAAGGCTGTTGGATATTTTTTGAGGAAGATAAAATTAGAATTTGCCAAGTTTTGAAATAAACCCTAATTCATTGCCCCCAAAATAGGTGCCAAATCAACTTGAACACCTCCTCTAACTCCTTTGCATCAAAAGTGGATCTTAGATTGGACATTATAATTCAATATCTATCTTTAGAAAGAGTTTTCAAGAGATTTGGCTAAGTAAAATTTCGATCTGGGCAAAAATACTCTTCTCTACCTTGTCTACGGTTTCACCATCTCTTCCGCCTTAGAATTTTCTAATTAGTTTATGAAAGCTCTGCTTTTCAATAGCTAATTGGTTATAACTGCACCTCCTATGCTGGTGAAAGTTTTATTTTATCTTTGAGAAGAAAATTATGTACAGTAGCAATGATCCTGCATAGAGTGTTATATTCATCAGCAGCTGCATAATAAAGTGTTGTCAACATTTGATGTTTGAACCTCAGGTGACCTGCAATGCTTGATTCAAGAATCGATGTGCTAAGCAAGCCAGGAAGAAACAAATTAGAAATATTGAAATAAGTTAAGAAATGACACCATAGCTGCAGAGCATACAAAAGGAAATCCAAATGCACAACTGCTGCTATCTATGGCCAGAATTTGATAGCAGCGCAAGAAGGATCTTCTTGCTAGGGAATATGGGTATTCCTATCATTATCTTGATCAACTTCTTTGATCATTTCCTCAACCTCAACAATACCAAATTCCTGGCAGATTCGTTGAAGCTCATCCTGATTAATTTGCATGCTTCCATCGTTGTAAAAATAAGAAAATGAAAAAAGAGACGCTCCTCATGTTCCATCTTGTTTAAATGCAATGTAGCTGTAATGAACCTCCATAAGTCTTCAAATTTCTAATTCCATAAGACTAGCACCCACTCTATAGTTTTTCTGAAATCATCATCTCGAATGTGCTTCAACATAATCATGTCCATTTCTTCTATCAAATGAAAGTTATAGATCTGCAAAGACTATCCTCGACCTGTATAGAAGATTATTGCATATCTAATGACAAGGTCGCTGGTATTTTATTGTCATAATTTCCTCCTTTTTTGTGGTAGATTCAGAAGTAGATACATTAGCAGGATCTTTGCCTTCACATAATTTTCCCAAACCTTCAAACATTGCTTTCGTGCATTTTCTTCAGCCTGAATTAGAAAGTGGCCATCAACTGTCTTTTTAGTACTGAAGAATGGATGCAGATTTGCAAGACCATCCTCTAACAGTACTACTGCCATATTTGTTTTAGACTACCAAAGCGATCCCAAGTATGTGCTAGTCCTGTCTATTGTTTCAATTTCAACCTCAACATCCCGCTGTAGAATTTTTCTGTGCATAAATGCTATTACTTCATTTGCATATGATTCATCACGCCCTGAGCATCACCCCTGAAAACGAAAATGCAATAGCACACATTGCCTTTGGAATTAGTATCTTAAAACGATGTCCTCTTAAGAAATAATCAACAATAGTTGTTTGTCTTTTGGTTCACTGCAAAAAGGGTAGAAATTAAACTCTGTCTATTTGACATGAAAAGAAAACCTAGAACACCTGTAAGTTCTTGGACATCTTCACATTAACACGTGATATGTTTTTTGGACCACAAGACCAACGGTGTTGTTGATAGTGGTGTGCTTTGAATGTACTAGGTAATTCATTCTTAACAGAAAGATCACCCATGAAAACAAAATTCCATTCCTTCAAACTTGCCCAAACAGCCAAATCCATATCTTCCACATTAGTGCGGTCTTTCCAGCCACTAGCTTCATTTAGAGCATTGATTCTCCAAACTTCGGCAGTTCCATTGAAACCAAAGAAGGTGTGGGTAGAAGAGACTACTTCTTGTTCCATAGTGAAATGATAATCCAAGGACATCTCCTGCATTCTTGTCATCAATCATTCATCCGAATTCATGAATTTCCAACTGGCCTGAACAAGAGCCACCTCAAGATTGTGCATTAGGAATTGAATTGTTCGCCATAGGTAGTCTGGTTCTGGCTGGAAATCTACATAGAAGATGGCTACATAGTCACATTCCTTCACATAGCCACATTTCATTCCTTCCTATTTTCGGGATATATGGTTGTATGTTCACAAATCTATCGACTTTAATGTAGTTGGTGTGATCTACACTATGTACTTGAAGAATGAAAAATCCTGAGAGAAGATCCAGTTATTCAGGAGTAATAACATTTTAACTACATCTAGTAGTTGGCCTTTAAAACCCCATATCTATCATACCTGCAGAGATGTAATATTTGGCACCAGGGATGATTTTAAGGATGGAAATTTATTTTAAAATGTAGAAACCTTGGCGAATCTTACTAATCCTTCATATGCCAACTATAAATGTTTGGCGATATTTTTGTAAAAATATTCAAATTTCTATGGATATTATATATTTTGTATAAAATTTTGGCGATTTTTAAGGTAAAATAATTCTATCCTATAGAATTTGGGTGAATCATTATTAGAATGGCGAATCATTTTTTGGGAAAAACCATGGAAAATTAGCCCATGAGCGAAATTTATCCCCTAAAATCATCATTGTTTGGCACATTCACCTGTGCATAAAGATTCCAACCATGTTGATATGAAATTTCCCTTTGACAACTGTAATTTCATCATGGGCACCTGGCAGAGAGTTTGAAGAATAAACTCATTGATGAGATAAATGGACTATAGAACTAGGTGTTTGAACTTGGTTGTCGACTTGGCATGTTGATACTCTCACTATTTGCAAAACTGACACCTTCTCGTGTATTTTCTGAAATTTGCATGGTATACTTACAAAATTTTATCTTCGACACCTGTTGATGAGGTGGATAGGATAAGAGCTCGGTGCTGAGTATTGGGTTTTGGTGTTGACTATCATAGTTTGACTCGTGACTTGAAACATGGCTTGGATTTAATTTGTATGTTGCATGACTTTGGTAACATATGGACTCGGAATTTGGCACTTGTGCTTGGGCATTTGGTGTTAGAGTTGGGCTTTGTATGGTTTATGTGTTAGAATGCACTTGACATTTGGACTCAATATTTGGCTTGACTCATTTCTTTGTGCGCTAGGCTTGATGTATTGCATGGATTTATTTAAGATAGACTAGGTTCACCTAGGCGCACACCACTATTGCTTTTGGGGAATTTTTTGAAATAAAAATATGGATTTTATTAAATTATAAAAGACATAAAAATTATGAAATGAATTTTGTTATTTGTATCTTGTATTGGAGGTCCAGAGGCATAAAAACAAAGGATTTTTTAGCAAAGTAATCAAGCAGGAGCTTGATGAACACTATGGAGGTTAAGATATTGGAAAAGAAACTGAAGAAAACGATAAATCATTTGAAGGGTGATGGAAATACTCATCAAAATACCAATGAGTTTTTGATCGCTAACAACTGGCTCCAAATGGGATGGAGACCTCCCTGCGAGGTTTCCAAGAACCTAGTAGTTCCAGTTGCCTTAATTGTTGGGATATGGAGTCATCTGACCTGTGCAACTATTCCTCTGCAAATCTGTAACTTGCATGAATCCTCTTTCTTATTCATGAAATCAACAATTGAAAAAGATATAACTACTCGTATGGCGAGCTTATTCCTCTGCCTACTCCTACACTAACCAACTGTACTGCCTCTTATCAAGTGAAGTGATGCTTCCAATGAATCCATGTAAGGAACTAATTTACTGACATCATGCTAGATCTTGACTCGAAAAACAATGGAATCCATATCATGCAGAAAAGAGGTTTGAACAAATGATAAATACAATCTTCTTCTGACAGAAATATTTTAACATCTATGTTGCTCATAGACTCCAAATAGTCAACAAAAGGGTCATCAAATTCACAAAGAAATACCTCTTTTGACTGTTGATCCAGCTGTAATTTGAAATGATGTTGACGGCTGCCTTTACTAATCTCATTGTTGAATGAAGGCTGCTCGAGATCTGTAGGAGAAACATATAGGATGGACTGCTGATCTGGACTTTTCATCTCCTCACCTTCTTCTTCATATCTGCTGCAAACTTCCAGTCATTGCAAATCTTGAAACTGTAGGCTGACCTCATCATTTACGGCAGATCTGAAACGGTTACTTGTTGATCTGCCAATTCTTCCTGTTGATGTATATATTTTCTCTTTGACCTCAAAACCTTCAAAAGAGATATGTTGATTTTCATGAATATCTAAAGTAGTAGATACATCTGATATAATGTCATATGTTTCTATGTTAATACAATCATTCAATACCTCTTGATATTGGTGACAACCATCTTTAATAGACATGTTCAATACAATGTCAAAAGCATCATCATGGTTGTCAAAATGTGGATCATCAAACTCTTGATCATGATTAGAGATGTATTCTGCTACATCAAAGTCTTCTTGAATATTTGGATTCTTGTTCAACAAATTGAACTCATGACAACATTCAGGAAATAGAAAGTCAGCTGAAAATATGCCATTACAAAACACATGGAAGGTAGCATGAAAATCAGCTAAAGAGATGATACTAGCAATAGGTAGAGACCGGTACCAATCACGAGCAATCCCTTCTAATGAAAAACAGAATAGCCAAATCTAAACATCCTCATGCACAGCTTGCAACCGATGCATGTAATCATGAAAGTCCAACAAATGTTCAGCTGGCACTTCCCACTCTTCTCCTCAAAATCTGGGAAGACTATTTTCCCATTCATCTCTATTAGGCACTAGATTAGGGAAACCAACAATTTTTGAAAAATCACAGAACGCATACCTCTTAGCAAAGATCTGGTTCATGTCATACCAGTGGAGTCACCGACAAATTTCTGAACAATCGAGTCACCACTGAATTCGTCCTTCACGGAGTTGCCAGATAGATGATTACAACCAATGTAATGTCTAATCCTTGTCTATCATCAAGGATTAGATCTAATGTCATCTCCCAGGGAAGATGAGCTTCAATCTCCTCTCCCCGACAATAGCGCAAATTTGTTATCTCTCCAAGAAACTCTTCTGGGTTGTAGGTCAAAGATGCTTGGTAACTCAAGAATATGGTAAATTTGGTATGCTTGGAACAATGGGATAACTCAATAGCTAATGAAATGGACCACTTATCATGCATTCAAATAAGACAGTGCTTCTAGAAATCAATAATCAGACAACAAAGTAATTGGAACAAGGTATGAAGAATACTAGTCTAGATAACCAAATACAACAATGTGCAGGGTCATACAAGATAGTAAGAAGTCCTTTAATTTAATTTCATGAGCTTAATAAGAAGAGAGAAGTTCTTAGAAGCTGAGCTAAACTGAAGTAAAGTATAGAATAATGAAGTACATGAACAAATCTGACATTGAAAGAAAAAAAAGACTGTGATTCTATTATCAAGATAAGAGTCTAGTACAGTAGAAAAATGTATCCAAGATTGATCCCTTTAATTTTCGTGTCAAATAGACAGTGTTTAATTTCTACCCTTTTTGCAGTGAACCAAAAGACAAACAACTATTGTTGATTATGTCTTAAGTGGACATCATTTTAAGATGCTAATTCCAAAGGAAACGTGTGGTATAGCATTTTCGTTTTCAGGGGTTACGCCCAGGGCATGATGAATCATATGCAGATGAAGCAATAGCATTTATGCGCAGAAAAATTCTGCAGCGGGATGTTGAGGTTGAAATTGAAACAGTAGACATGACTGAAAATTAAACTGACATGTTTAATTCAAATAGACAGTGTTCAAATAGACAGTGTTTAAACAGTAGACATGACCACAAGACCAACAATGTTTCTGATAGCGGTATGCTTTGAATGTACTAGGTAATTCATTCTTAATAGAAATATCACCCATGAAAACAGCTTTGAATGTACTAGGTAATTCATTCTTAATAGAAAGATCACCCACGAAAACAAACTTCCATTCCTTCAAACTTGCCCGAACAGCCAAATCCATATCTTCCACAGTTGTGCGGTCTTTCCAGCCACTAGCTTCATTTAGATCATTGATTCTCCAAACTTCGATAGAGCCATTGAAACCAAAGAATGTGTGGGTAGAAGAGCCTACTTCTTGTTCCATAGTGAAATGATAATCCAAGGACATCTCTTGCATTCTTTTCATCAAGCATTCATCCAAATTCACGAATTTCCAACGAGCTTGAACAAGAGCTACCTTAGGATTGTGCATCAGGAATGGAATCGTTCGCCATAGGTAGTCTAGTTCTGGCTGGAAATCTGCATTGAAGATGGCTACATAGTCACATTCCTTCACATAGCCGCATTTCATTCCTTCCTATTTCCGGGATATATGGTTGTATGTTCGCAAAACTATCGACTTTAATGTAGTTGGTGTGATCTACACTATGTACTTGAAGAATGAAAAATCCTGAGAGCAAATCCAGTTATTCAGGAGTAATAACATTTTAACTAGATCTAGTAGTTGGCCTTTAAAACCCCATATCTACCATACATGCAGAGCTGTAATATTTGGCACATTCACCTGCGCATAAAGATTCCAACCATGTTGGTCTGAACTTTCCCTTTGACAACTATAATTTCATCTTGGGCACCTGGCAGAGAGTTTGAAGAATAAACTTATCGATGAGATAAATGGACTATAGAACTAGGTGTTTGAACTTGGTTGTCGACTTGGCATGTTGATACTCTCACTATTTGCAAAACTGACACCTTCTCGTGTATTTTCCAAACTTTGCAAGATATACTTACAAAATTTGATCTCCAACACCTGTTGATGAGATTGATAGGATAAGAGCTCGACGCTGAGTACTGGGTTTTAGTGTTGACTATCATAGTTTGACTCGTGACTTGAAACATGGCTTGGATTTAGTTTGTATGTTGCATGACTTCGGTAACATAAGGACTCATAATTTGGCACTTGCGCTTGGGCATTTGGTGTTAGAGTTGGGCTTTGTATGGTTTATGTGTTGAATGCACTTGACATTTGGACTCAAGATTTGGCTTGACTCATTGCTTGGTGCGCTAGGCTTGATGTATTGCATGGCTTGATTTAAGATAATCTACGCTCAGCTAGGCACACACCACTATTTCTTTTGGGGAATTTTTTGAAATAAAAATATGGATTTTATTAAATTATAAAAGACATAAAAATTATGAAATGACTTTTGTTATTTGTATCTTGTATTGTAGGTCCAGAGGCATAAAAACAAAGGATTTTTTAGCAAGGTAATCAAGCAGGAGCTTGATGAACACTATGGAGGTTAAGATACTGGCAAAGAAACTGAAGAAAATGATAAATCATTTGAAGGGTGATGGAAATACTCATCCAAATACCAGTGCGTTCTTTATTGCTATCAATATGTAGGATAGTTAACAACATCTTGGTTAAAAGTTTTAGAGTGGTAACATATAGGCTTACGATACTGCATCAATACTGCACCCATGGCATAACCATTGTCATCTGTCTTGATCTCAAATGGTTGTTGAATATTCGACACTGCTAATACTGGTGTTGTACTGATCCTTTCATTAAAAGTGTCGAAGAAATTTTGTTTCTTTCCTCCCCACTGAAAAGTGTTCTTCACATTGGTCAAGGAATGCAAAGGAGTTGTGATAAATGATAAGTTTGAAATGAATCTCCTCCAGTACCGGACTGCACCCAAGAAGCTTTGCATTTCAGTTACATTTTTGGGCTCAGTCCAACTTATCATTACATCAATTTTGGAAGGATCAATTTTCAATTGTCCTCCTCCTAAAATATGACCCAAGTACACTAGTGCAGTCTTTTCAAACTCACATTTGGACAATTTTACATACAAATTTTCCCTTCGTATATTATCCAATACTTGCTTTACATGTCATACATGTTCATCCCAAGTCCCACTAAATATATGAATGTCATCTAAATACACAATTAAAAAGTCATCTAAGAATGGACTGGATACATCATTCATTACATGCATAAAGGTCGTTGGGGCATTACAAATCCCAAACAACATAACTAACCATTCTAATAGACCCTGTTTGGTATTAAAGACAGTTTTCCATGCATCCTGTTCTGCAACCCTGATTTGATGGTAGCCACTGTGCAAATCAAACTTAGTGAAATAAACAACATTCTTTAATTGATCAAGTAAATCATCTATATGAGGAAGAGGGTATCGATTTTTCACCATGATTTTGTTTAAGGATCGATAATTGAAACACATTATCCATGTTCCATCCTTCTTTGGCACCATCAAAATCAGAGAACCACAAGGAGATGAGTTGGTCCTGATTACCCCTCGATCCAATAAGTCTTGTACCTATTTCTTGATCTTTGTCATCTCTACAACCGACATCATGTACATGCCCACATTAGGAAGGGGAGAATCTTGTTGAATATGTATTTCATGTTGGATTTCCCTCTTAGGAGGTAATCCATCTGGTTCCTGAAAGACCTCATCATAATTAGAAACAATATCAATTAATTGTTTTTTGGGAATGATCACATCCTTGGAAGGTATAAGATATTCCAACATCCTTTTATCTTACAACCATGAGTACATATCTCTTATTAGTGTTTATGAGAATTTTCATTTGTACTGCACTAACAAGTGTTACATTAACCTTCATGTTGTGGGCTCTAACAATATATTTCACTCCTCCTTTAGTAAGGTGAAATTTGTTCTCATGACGAAAGAAAACTGCTTTTGTCGAGCGAATTATATGATAGTAATTGCGACATAAATTATCAAACCAGAGTCGTAATCTTATGAGATGTATGCAAAGTATATGCAGGGTAAGATTATTTCTAATCTATGCTAATGATTGAAAAGAAACATGTTAAACTACTGTCTTTGAATATAAATCTAAGAAAGCACAAAATATGCAACTAATCTATGAAAGGAAACTATCCTAATGCTACATAAACTTGAGACTAGAACTGAATCTATGAAATCAAATGAGACATAATCTAACTATGAAAGAAAAAACTTAATCTAACTATGAAAGCATGAAATCTAGAATTAATCTATGAAAACATGAAAGTGCGTAAATTAAATCTAATGAAAGCATTTTAAAAACATCTACAACAACACACGACAAAAAGGTAAACGACAAACCACTATGAGAAAATAAAATCTTGCATTAAAACAATCCAATACATGACAAATAATGAAAAACACTATCTCAAAACTACAAGACTATGAATCAAAGCTTAATCACTCTATTCTTCTATTCTCTATTCTAGAGAGAGGCCTCCTCCCAAATGAGGAGAGAACCCTCTTATTTATACATGAATAAAGCTAACAAACTCATAATTACAGATCCACTTTTCTCTCAACCTATCCCTTCAAATCCTCCACAAATATCTTAGATAAGATATTATATCCATGATATTCTCCTTGAAGTTAGCTTGAATGATTATCTCCAAATAAAAGCTTGAAGATGAAATTCGAATTTGAAGCTAGGTGGTGATTTTTGACCTTGTGAAAATTTTCAAATATGCCTGTCGTCATCATAAAACTCATCCAACTTTGAGATATAATGAAAATCTGTTAATTTTCTAGTATTTAATCACAATTTCTCTTAAAAATACTTGAAAAATAAATAATTTGGAAAATGGAGATATAAACCCATATGTATTATGAAAGTGGTGAAGATTAATGGTTTTATGGAAGGATAAGATAAGAATGAGGTCATAAATGGTGTATGATCAAGGAATAAAAGGTGTATTTATGCAGTCCAACATTCCCCCCAACTGAACTTGTTGCATGTCCCTATGCAACTGTGCATGAATTTTTTTTTAAAACTTGTGGCATCTTAGTTGTAGCTTACATGATGATGATGATATCATTTCATGTTGAATGATACATGAGTGGCAGCTAATTTTCTTATGGTTGGTTCTTGTGTGACAACCAACAATATGACAAATGTTGGTTCTTGTGTTAACAACATTTATTCATTTTTACTTATTTTCTTGCTGTAATTCATAATATTTGAAAACATGCATGTACTGGAAATGATAAGTCATCAATGTATTTAGAAAGCCTTCTTTTTCTTCATATTTGAATCATGCCAATATATATCAATGCTTTTAGAATCAAATGCAACATAGATTAGTTTGGGAAAGACACGTTAGTTGATGGTAAAACGAGATGATGAATATGTAAATGGAATTATGACATGAATACCCCCCCCCGCCCAACAAAAGATGTGTTACGTTTTAGGAAAAGGAGAAGACTAAGGTAAGGAAATTTTCCAAATTTATCTATTTTTAGCACTTAAGGAATTGCATGATTAAAGATTAGAAAAGAACATACCTCCACTTACCCAAAAAGTTGATGAACTCTACAATAGGAATGTGGTTGATGCTGTTGTTGATCATAGAATTAAGAACTGGAATCTGAAAGTGGAACTATGGTACAGCTGAAAAGAATTCTACATTCTCTAGTACTGTCTAGTAATGAACATGTGATGAAAGAGTGGAAACGAACCAGTGCAAAACCGGTATGGAACAGGTACAAAACCGGTACCAAACTGGTGCAGAACAGAATCTGAAAATACTGAAAATGGAAAGAAACAATAAATGCAACGAGAACAACCAGATCAAATTTATACCTAGTCAGATATCAAGCTCCAATCTCTGTAACTGAAAAACCCACTACAACTGGGCAAGTACCGAACCTGCTGAGGTACAGAAAAATTCTCATTTTGGAGCAAAAAAATCTCTGACTAACTCTGAACCTGTCCTCCTTTTATTTCTAAGAGGAATCAACCAAAATCATAAAATCTACAACAACTTCAAAGCTCTTACCCATGGTACAAATCTTTGTTGTGTGAATAAATGTTTTGTAGTCGAATACAAAAAGAAATCATTGGATTACCGGCCATTAATATATGTCGTTAACCAATGTGAGAGGACCCGCCATTGATGTCAATGGGCCTCAAGGTACCAATAGTACATCTTAACAGGTACGAATAAAGGTTTTGGTGTCGAGTCACCTGTAAGATCTATCAATCAAGGGACATTGATGTATTCCCATGGTTGTTAGCAAGGAAATCTGTCATTAAGGCATGCAGACTCCAGGGTACTAAATAGTCTCTAGTCCCTGTTCCAGATAAGGTGTTGATGTCAATGGAGAGAGACTTCTTGAAAGGTGGGCCTTAATGTATCCCACATCATCCAACACGAGTGCAAATATAAAAATTTGCAGAAAATGATTTGGTAGAACAGTGAACACTTACTAGTGGATTTTTCGAGCCCTAGTTATTTTATGCTTGTTTCTTTTTCATATTTCAAGAATCTGAAAAATGGCAAAAAGAAGACTCGAGAATGAGGCAAAATATAGGTGCAATCAGGCGAAATATAGGCAACTCAGAAAAGTAATCATGTGGGAAATCATAAGGTAGTAGCGATGGATATAAAAATTTTAGGCTCACGACATATCAAATGACGAAATAGGCTCTATCATGAATGACTGACGAAGTTTGAAAGAGGAAAGAGAAGGGCTCATGTCATGACACAAATGGTTTCTGAGAAAAGTTATTTTTAATGGTAGCAAATGTTATGACAAGAACAACAGAAAACTCAACTCTTTAAAGTATTCATGAAGCATGTTTTTCTGGAAATGTTATGTGATTTCTGAAATCACTTTTGCACGCAATTTGATCACCTTGAGCCTGTAAAAGGTTAGCATTTCTCTGCAACGGAATTGTGAGAGTAGCGCAAAAGATAAATGGCAGAAAAACACATTTAAATCAAGTGTAAATAAAGTGAAATGCATTTTTATACCTGAAAAGCGTCTTAAGCACCTCTCTTCATCAAAACCTGTTCTTAAGTGACTTGCGCAAACAAGTTAGCACAAAACACATTTTTTAATAGCATGAAATTTGGTTTTGAAAAGTTTCCAAGTTCATTCGCAAAAATTTTTAAAATTTGTTTTAATTGTTTTTGAATTTCTTTTCTATTATATTTTTTTAAGTTTTTTTCTTTATTTACAAAACCTTATTTACAATAACCCTACAGTGAAAAATATTTATAAAACAATTGAACTCACAAATCATAACCATCCCTTCCTTTGTATAATAACCAACATTTATATCATTCAATAGTCTTAAAAAAAAATGCTTTTGATTTTCATTATTAAGACCATGTTCTTATAATTTCAACCAGAGAACGTAAATGTTTTACTAAAAGATTCTTCTCTTGATCTTCCAGTCTAGGGGACATGAGCAAAGGAAAAATCTGATTGAATAGAGGCCCAACACCAAAACTTATAAAACAAATAAGAACATGCTGGAAAAAAAAACTAGGCAAAGGTTGTTATGTTACAACCCATCATTCTTTAGTTGTACTTGCAACACTTAGGTCGATGGTTCCAGGTATGCGGGTGTACATAGCAAGAACATCATGCATTGTTGACTCAAAATGTGTTGTTGCATCATAGCTAGTTGATATGAAACAATTGTCTAGAGAAGATTTATTAACAGGTCTAAGCAAAATGTGTCCTCCTTCAGGTTGATCAGTATCTGTCTCAGCCAAAACAAAAGCAATGTACTTCCCTTTGGGAACAACATTATGTGCACAAAATTCATATATGTCAAACTTGCACCCAAATTGCTTCCGAGGAAAAATTATATGCACTGATTGGAAATCATTTGTGTTTCAGCATATGATAGAAGGTTGCCCGTTTACAACCAATTGAAGGTAAACAATTAAAAATAGTACAGTATGAGTTCGATTTCTCCAATGATCATGATACCTGTAGTATTACCCTGAGGTTCCTTCGATGACTGTGGCAAGCCATAGAGCTTCTTCAGAAATGGCATTCTAAATATCTCCATTAAGCCCAACATTATCAGGAATTCACCATACGCCTTGTCAAGAGAGTAATGTTGGTTGCTACGTGGGAAAGGGAGAAGTAATATGGGTTCACATTCTGTTTATAAAAACATGAACTGCTCTCAAACCACGTTGAATCTGCAAAAACCGCTCGCGTGTTAGCTAAATGAGACCCTTCTGCACAAAACCCATATGCCAGATTTTCCAAATTATGCTTCATTTTCTCATAAATTGAACCCAAAGTTGACTTTCTACAGATGGACGTTAACTGACGAAAATTTTAATTTGAGAGTCATCGGCCGTGGAAGTGTGAGATACTGACCTCTGATGTCAATGTGAGGAGGTATCCCTGGAGATCATATCTGGTAGAGGAAGTGTGGGATTAGAATTATAATTTCGTATGCATTGGGATCCCAAAATTTTTGAGTGATTGACTGCAATAATCAAAACTGCCACAAGGAATGCGTTCTACGTGCATCAATAATGGAATGTAATCACGGAGAGAAAACATGAGAAGATAAGCCATGAGATCGTTTTTATTTTCCTCTAGAAGAGATATGTTGGCCTAAAAAAAAACTTGCACCAAATCCGTGCTTCAGATATGCAAAAGATTTTTTTAATTTTAATCACTGAGATTTGTTTTGGATCGAATCAAACACTCTTCCCGCGCTTTTCCCTTGACGATAGACTCGTTGAAAACTTCTACTTGCCACCCAATCAAGAGTTTGATCTCATACAACAATATTTAGGTAAAGGTAACAAAGAATCGTGAGATGATAAGATTTGGTTAACAATCTGGTTCAGATTGGTCCCAGATTCTCCTTCCTAAACATTTGAGAAGACTAGGAGAGATCACAGGATACATGATAACATAATCAATCTCACCAAATCTCACTTGTTTCTGTAATTGTGACAGCAATCAAGTTTGGATTCTCCATAAGGTCAATAGGTGGCGTTCAATGCGAAGAATGGCCCATGTTATCTCTAAGGAGCGCTTTATTGGTCACGGAAATTGAGGTTTTTAGGTCATCAATATCTACCTCTTGTGTAAATCTTGATTCATAAAAGAAATTATCAGATGGCAGTATGAGTTTTCCACTTTCTTCTTTCGCTAATAGGGCACGTAAGAATACGACTCTTAAAATAAGAAGACGTTCTCGAATGGAGGCCCAGTTCTCAAGTATGGAGATGGTCTTTCCAAGATGATCAAACAGATAATAATCAAAATGACTGCAACTTAATACTCAGATCGACAGGTAAGGAATTTAGATTGAGAGGTTCATGGGTTATTATTGCTCACTGTGCATAGAAATTGGTTTATTGCAGGTGTAACCTAGAAAATCGAAAGATACATGAACATGCAAAAAGTGTTTTGTTTTATATATATCTTTGTTTTTTATGTGTTTTATAGTTTTTTTTATTTTTTAATGTTTTATATTTTTTTTAATTTTGTTTTTATGTACACACAAATTCTTATAAAATCTTTGAATTCCTACCAAACTAAAAAAAATGAAAGTTTTCTAAAACAAGAAATTTAATTGATCTTAAATAGAAATTCAACCATGTTTTTTTCTAATTTTTGAGTGCTCATGCTTATTCATAATCAAAACCTACCTATTTTAATCTAATTAGAAACTAAAAATTATCTAAATGAAATGAAACTTCCAATGTAACCATCTACGTAATAAAAGTAAACAAAGATTTACATTTAATTTTGAAAAATGAAATCTAGGATGTGCAATAATGTGCGAATTTAACTGCTCAAAATGTAAATTAATGAAATAAATGAAAAAACAAAATTGATCTATCCTTGTACTTACTTGAAACCAATGTTCAATGCAGCTTTCATAAGCATGGTCTACTTCTTCATTTTGATCAAACTCACCCGAAATACCTTCTTCATCCTCCTCGTTTTCCTGCTTGCATGCTTGTTCATTATCGGCTGTATAGAACTCTTCAGATGTTAATTTTTCCTTCGCTTCTAGAGGAGTGGTTGCATCTTTAATTGTGGTCAGGATCTCCTCTTCCTGAGAAGAGGAGATCCCAGATTTTGCAAGGATCTCAATGAGTAATTCCAAACTTACACTCATTGTAAAATCATCTTAATGAAAATCAAATCCAAATACTAGAAAACAAAATGAAAATGAGTACATGACAAGTGCAAAATCAGTACGAAACAAACTAGTACGAAACGAGTGAAAAAAAAAACTAAACAAGTGAAAAATCAAAACAAAACTAAAGCTAAACATGTACGAAATCAAAAGTGAACAAAAACTGATTCACAATCCAAACTTTACACTTTGAAAATGAAAAATGCAAAAGCACACTTGCATAAAAACGAATTTCGCATGAAAAGAAATGAAACCAAGGAAACACTTGCAAAAAGAAAATGCACACAACTAAAAATAAAATCTAACTCTAACCCTTTTAACACTTCCCCGACAATGGCACCAAAATGTCAAGTGAATTATATGATAGTAATTGCGACATAAATTATCAATCCGGAGTAGTAATCTTATGAGATGTACGCAAAGTATATGCAGGGTAAGAGGATTTCTAATCTATGCTAATGATCGAAAAGAAACATGTTAAACTATTGTCGTTGAATATAAATCTAAGAAAGCACAAAATATGCAACTAATCTATGAAAGGAAACTATCCTAATGCTACATAAACTTGAGACTAAAACTAAATCTACGAAATCAAATGAGACATAATCTAACT
>JZKD02S0729187.1:218184-238611 GCA_000966675.3 Picea glauca | reverse complement strand
AAGTAAAATCTTGCATTAAAACAATCCAATACATGACAAATAATGAAAATCACTATCTCAAAACTACAAGACTATGAATCAAAGCTCAATCACTCTATTCTTCTATTCTCTATTCGAGAGAGAGGCCTCCTCGCAAATGAGGAGAGAACCCGCTTATTTATACATGAATAAAGATAACAAACTCATAATTACAGATCCACTTTTCTCTCAACCTATCCCTTCAAATCCTCCACAAATATTTTAGATAAGATATTATATCCACGATCTTCTCCTTGAAGTTAGCTTGAATGATTATCTCCAAATAAAAGCTTGAAGATGAAATTCGAATTTGAAGCTAGGTGGTGATTTTTGACCTTGTGAAAATTTTCAAATATGTTTGTAGTCATCATAAAACTCATCCAACTTTGAGATATAATGAAAATATGTTAATTTTCTAGTATTTAATCACAAATTCTCTTAAAAATACTTGAAAAATAAATAATTTGGAAAATGGAGATATAAACCCATATGTATTATGAAAGTGGTAGACATTAATGGTTTTATGGAAGGATAAGATACGAATAAGGTGATAAATGGTGTATGATCAAGGAATAAAAGGTGTATTTATGCGGTCCAACAACTTTTCTATCATAAATATATGGACTCCCCAACACTATGCCACATATATCAAGTTAAATTGTTAGGGTCCTAAACCGCACATAGGTAGATCAAAATATTTGGATGTAATAAAGGTCAATATTAATAAGGCCTTTCAATAAAATAAAATAAGGCGGATGTAAGAAGACCTAATTGAAGCTTCCTCTTCTAGAAGGATCTTCCTCTAGATGCTTCTCTTGATAGACATATTTAGTATAAATAAGGGCTGAGGATATGAAAACCCTAGCTTGGAGATTATTGTAACAGAGCGTTGCTCGACTGGAGGTTACCCCCTCGAAGAGGCCTGTGAACATTGCTTTCTCAATCAAAGTGTTATTTTTATTGTTGTTCTTATATCATTTATGTGTTATTGTGGAGATTATGCTAGTTATATTACTGTTATTCTACCATTTCTAGCATTTTATTTCTGTTCTGCATATTTTTTATATCTAGTATCTTGCAGAAACAACATCCAAATCAACTTCATCAACCAATTTTGAAGCAATAGAAAATCTAACCCTACACTTCTTGGTGACATTAAGTTTTTCTTTGTCGCATACCCAACCAAGAGGATAAGGATTTGGATGTGGTTTTGTTTTAAGACCGAGTTTTTTGACAAGTGTCTCAGATATTAAGTTAACTTGGTAACCCAGATCAAACAAAGTATCAATCTTAGTATGCTTAGATACAAACCTTATGTGAAATAATTCATTCCTCTTTTTTTCATCATCATGAGATTCATGAGTGGAACTTGAACTAGAATGAGGGGAATCTTTACCTTGTACTCCAACCGTTGTGATCTTTTTCTCTTCTCCTGAATCAGAACAAAGATCTTGCTGCACTGTAGCAATGGTCTTTATCTTCCCCTTTCCACCAAACTACTTTGGTCTCTTCTCCGAATGTAATTTCCAACAATGCTCATCGTCATGTCCATATATATTGAAATGAGTGCAAGATGGATTTCCTTCTCCCTTATTTGTGGTGGTGGTCTTTTTGTCCTTTCCTTTAAACTTTCTTTTAAATTGATTATGTGGGAACTTGGAAGGCTTCTTTGTGGGATCTTCTTGAATATTCTTCCCTCTATTTTCAAGGTGAGTGGCTTGAACACAAACTTCATCAAGACTGGTGGGATTAAAAAACAATAAAGTATGACGAATATAAATGTGAAGTGCTCCAATATACTTCATTAAAGTTTCATAAGAATCTAAAGGAATGTTTAGTGCAAGTTCTTTCTTCCTAAATTCCTCCGTGAAACTTTTTACTGTTTGACTGTTACTTTGTCTTAAAGTTTGCCATTCCATCATTGCTTTATGTAAATAACCAAATGGATAAAATTGCTTCCTTATTTCTGATTTAAATTCCAACCATGAGGAAAGAAGATTACCACACTTACTTCTATCCTGAAGATTTCTCTCCCACCATATGAGAGCAGTGCCTTCCAACCGAAGAGAGGTTAATTTCACTTTCACTTCCTCTTCATCAATCTATTGTACACAACAATATACTTCAACCTATCAGATCCAATTATCTATCTTTTCAGGATTATCATCTCCATTTGATCCATATGTATGTCGGTGGCCTCCCACCTAGTCCAACTGGCTCATTTTGGCAGTTTTCCAATTTGGCAGACTTTTCCTAGTTTTTGGGTCCCTGACTTTTGAGGCCATTTTGAAGCCCTAAACAACGTTTTTAGGGATCACAAAATTTAGACTATAAATGGAGTTATATTCTGACGAAAACATATGTAGTACTTGTATAGACCTTTCCAACGAGCTATCGTGCGCCTAAAACAGAGATCGTAAGCAAAAGTTACGACCCTGGGAAGTTGATGTACTAACTTACCCAAATGTGGCCCACATGACTTTTGGTGCTTCATCTCCTAGGGTTAGGTTTTTAGATGTATAGGGTTTTTAAATTATTTTTTATTGTAAAAATTCCTTCAGAGCCTCATTGTAATCATTTTCTTGTGAATGAGTGTAGCCGACACATCTCTTCTCAGAGATAAGCCGACACCATTCTAGCAAGCTTGTTTTCAATGCATTTTATAGTTTCAACTTATTTCCTTATTGAAAAGAAATCAATTTTACTGTATCTATGTTGTTCTATGTTAAGCATCTTTTAATAATCTATTTTCAGTTCATTCTGCTCATAAAATTAGGATCATTGATATCAGAGCGGTCTGCTCCTTGTTGTTTTTAATGCATGTCCCCAACGCGGTCAAAGTACGAAGAACTGGGTCTCAAGCTTGTTTCTATTGAGGAAAAAAGATTTTGCATGCCCAAGCGACCTCTCATGGTGGGAGAAAATAAATACGATGAGACAATATATCGTTTCAAATTTTTTCTTGAGGAATCCCTCATGCAACAGAGGAACGGGATGATGGATAGCTTCACACAAATCCTTCGGCGACTACCAATAGGAAACACATCTTCCTCGAGCGAAGGTGTCGCTCCCTTCAAGGTACAAATAAAATTTGATATACCTATATTCAAAGGTCATATAGACACAGATGTTGTAGACAAGTGGTTGAATCTACTAGAAGGGTATTTTTTTGTCCATAATTTTTTGAATAGAGAAAAAAATACTTTTGCACTCCTCAAAGTCGTTCCCCATGTCAAAGATTGGTGGGAAACTTTCTGTGAGAAAAAGGAGACAGAGGAACCCTCATTATTTACAGTCATTTTCACTTGGGAATCCTCCAGAGATGATATTAAGGAAAAATACTACCATGTCGGAAGTTATGGCGACCTATATACAAAATGGACCACACTGCGGCAAGAAAGAGAACAAGCAGTGCCTGAGTTCACAAATATCTTCCATACCTTGCGTACCAAGATGGGTATTAAATATTCAGAGTGACATATGGTGCTCAAGTATCATGATGCTCTACATTGGTACATCTAGACTGAAATGGAATTTCTACACATCTCTTCCTTGGGTGGGGCCTATAGATATGCCATCAAAATCGAGCAGAAGCTCAAACAAAGGACGTAAAAATTTGGTCCCAGGAACCCTGCACAACAAAAGAAAGGAAAGGGTGGCCCCAACTTGCAGAACAAAGGACAAATAAAATATGGACATGATCAGGACAACCAGTCCAAGCTACAAGAAAAGAAGGACACTGGAAAGACAAAGAAAGATATCGGGAAGTGGTGCGACTTTCATAAGAGCCCCTGGCATAACACTGTTGATTGTCTCTCCAAGCAGTTGCTAGTGGCTGAGATGAAAGCCTCTGAATCAGATTTGGGTTCCGAATCTGAGTAGGGGGAGACATACCATTGAAACAGAACAAAGTGCTACCATTTCCACCACCAAGCTCCATCCAGGTGAACCAGACGAGCCATAGGAAGGTGAGCACCTTTTTCATTCACAAATGTGGGTGAAGGGTACCCCACTGCACTTCATCATTGATAGAAGTAGCCAGAAGAACCTCATCTCAAAAGAGGTTTTCAAGTGACTCGCCCTCCTGACAATGCCGCACCCGCATCCCTACACCATTGGATGGCTCTGCCAAGGAGGCGATATCTCCATCAGCCAACAATGTCTCCTATCATATGACATCAAGCCCTTCAAAGACAAGGTATTGTGTGATGTTTCTCCTCTCGAAGTTTCTAATGTTATTTTGGGCCAACCATATTTATGGAAATGTCATGTTGTGTATGAGTCTAGGTCTCACAATGTTATTATTACTTTGAACAAGAAATTTTGCAGGATACCCGAGGCAGTCCCACCTAGTGTTATTTCCTTAATCTCTGCCAAGCAATGTAGGAAGGTCATCTTGAAGAAGGGGAAATTTTCCTTCTTCATGTTTTTCTCTCAGAGTGAGTGAAAGATCGCAGCCACATCTAGGGCCTCCACAACTGACCTCTCCACAGAGAAGAAGAAAGTGGATAAGGTCGTGGAAGAATACTCATATATCTTCTCCTCGCCTATCAGGGTACCTCTACACTGTCAGGTCAAGCATCCCATTGATCTGACCCCCAACGCACCGCTACCCAATGGGCTAGTCTACCGTTGCTCTCTGGTAGAGAATGAGGGGATAAATAAATAGATTCAATGACTGCTCCACAAGGGGCACATCCATCCCATCTCATTACCTTGTGGGAGCCCAATCGTGCTGGTACAGAAGAAATATGGAACCTGTCAACTTTGCATTGATTAACAGGCTCTGAATAAAATCACATTCAGAAACTGGTACCCGATTCCCTGAATCAACGACCACCTTGATCAACTCACGTGGGCCAAATACTTCAATAATATTGATCTGAAGTTTGGCTAGCACCAGGTCCCAATAGAACAAACAGATGTTTGGAAGATCACCCTCAAGTTAAAGGAAGGTCTTTTTGAATGGTTGGTCATGCCCTTTGGCTTGACAAATGATCCAACCACTTTCATAAGGATGATGGACGATATCCTATGACCATTCACAAATACTTTTGTAGTGGTGTATCTGGATGGCATCCTCATCTACAACAAGACTTGGGAGAAACACTTGCATCATATTGAACAGGTTCTGCACACCCTATGGTAGCACAATCTATACACCAACTTGGAAGAATTCTCCTTCGGTAGGGATAGGGTCCATTACCTGGGATACATTGATGATTAGTATGGTGTACATGTGGATCTAAAAAATATCCAGGTCATCTATGACTGGCTAGCCCCAACCACACTCACCAAGCTTTGAAGATTCCTGGGCCTTGCCAATTTCTACCGCAGATTCATGTTGGGATTCTCCCATATTGCTTGGTCCCACAACCAAGTTACCAGGGGTGGTGGTAAGTAGAAATTTGTGTGGGGTTGGTCCCAACAACAATTGTTCGATGATTTGAAGTAGTTCTTGTGCTCAGCCCCAGTACTTTCACTACCAGACCTGCAACAACCCTTCAAGATCGAGACATATGCTTCAGACTATGATTTGGGCACCATTCTCACTCAACACGGCTACCCCATGGCCTATCATAGTGAGACACTATCAGATGTTGTCTGTAAGTACCCTACTTATGACAAAGAAATGTACTCCATTGCCCAAGCCTACCGCCAATGGAGACATTACACTCTTGGGAAGGAGACAGTCATCCACACTGATCATAAGCCACTGTAGTTCATGCAGACACAAGGAAAATTGCACAATGACCACCATCAGAAGTGGTCCACATACTTCTATAAATTCCACCTCAACATCAAGTATAAAACATGAAGCACCAACCACATCACTGATTGCCTCAACAGACCGCCAGTCATGACACTCATCACGATTCTAGAATCTTGTGGCCATGATACCTCTGGATGGCCCCAACTCTATGAGACAGACCCTGACTTCTCCACCACCTACCAAATGTTGGGCACAAACGTAGTTATCATTAATTTCCATCTTCAGGATGGGATTCTATGTCATCTGGGCCATATCTACGTTCCATCAAGCGATCGAGCGAAGATGATATGGGAATCCCACTACAGTCAGGTGGCAAGACACTTCGAAGTTGAAAATACAGTGGAAATGTTATAGAAACATTTCTACTAGCCAAAACTTCTACATGAGGTTAGTAAGTATATCAGGTCCTGCACTTCCTATGCTATTTCTAAAACGATCACTAAGAAACAAAGCATGTACACCCCTCTTCCTACTTCTGATAGGCCATGGGAATCCATGTCAATGGACTACATGTCTGGCCTCCCGTCCACCAAGCGGGGAAACGACTATGTTTTTTTGGTTGTTGATCTCTTTTTTAAGATGGCAATTATGGTCACCTGCAAGAAGATAATCACAGTAGAGGCCACTGCTAATCCCTTCTTTAAACAAGTTTGGGTACATTTTGGAATCCCACAAACCATTGTCTTAGATCGGGACACTTGATTTCTCAGCACATTCTGTTCGAGCCTTTGATCACCGCTGGACACCAAAATCATCAATTCCATGACCTTCCACCCCCAGAAATATGGGAAAACTGAGGTCGTAAATCAAATGATCATGCATATCCTGCGCATGTATAATTAAAATCACAATCGCACATGGGATAAGAGTCTTCCTTATGTCCAACATAGCTACAACCGAGCTATGCATAGCTCAATTGACCACAACCCCTTTCAGGTGGGGTTGGGATTCCAACCCTTGGGTCCCATAGATGTTGCACTACCCCTTGCGGTCAGCTCAGCCAAATCATCTCCTGCTCCAACTAAATCTAACAAAGCCACTCATTTCATTGAGCAGATCCAGCACATCTGCCAACAGGTTCAGGATATCCTATAGAATTCCAATGACAAGTACAAGTAGCTCCATGATCAACATCGGGTGCAACATAAATTTCAGGTGTGCGACAAAGTTTGGTTGCACTTGCAAAAATAACACCTTACAAGACCCCATCGAAAGCTTTGCCCACTCTGTTATGGGTCACACACCATCACCAAGGTTGTGGGTGATAATTCTTTTGAGCTCAACATTCCTCCTTTCCTTGGCCTGCACTCAATGTTCAACGTGAATCTCCTTCAACCTTATTTCCCACCATTATTGGACACCTCAAAGATAGAAAAACAACTGACACCAACAGAGCTCAATCCCGACTACATTCAACAGGCATCCAGCGATCAAATTGTGGAAAAAAAGTTCAAGGGCACTCGCCAGAAAAGGATCCTGCTTTATCGAGTTATCAAAGCAGGGCAACTCTTGCACCAAGGCAAGTGGCTCACCCGAGGCCAAATTCAACTGAAATTTCCTCATCTGATGGGGTCACTCAATGCAATGGATACCATTTCTTCTTAAGGGGGGGGAAATAATCTAGATTTATGTCGGTGGGCTCCCACCTATTCTAACTGGCTCATTTTGGAAGTTTTACACTTGGGCATTTTTTTCCTAGTTTTCAGGTCCCTGACTTCCGGGGTCGTTTTGAGGCCCTAAACAATGTTTTTAGGGCTTGCCACAATCAAAATGTAGACCAAGTCAGAGTCTGAAAAAAACACGTGTATTCCTTGGATAGACCTTTCCAATAGGCTATTGTGCGCCTAAAATGGAGATCGTATGCAAAAGTTCTGACCCCGGGAAGTTGATGTACTAACTTACCCAAACAATGCCCACATGAAATTTGGTGCTTCATCTCCTAGGGTTAGGTTTTTGGATGTCTAGGGTTTTTGACATTCCTGTTTATTGTGAAAAGGCCTCCAGAGCCTCATTTTAATCAGTTTCTTGCGAATGAGTGCAACCGACACATCTCTTCTCAGAGATAAGTCGCCACCATTCCAGCAAGCTTGTTTTCCACTACATTTTACAGTTTCAACTTATTTCCTTATTGAATAGAAACTAGTTTTACTGTATCTCTGTTATTTTGTGTAAAGAATATTTTAATAATATGTATTCATTTCATTATGCTCATGAAATTCAGATCACCATTAAACATAGGTAAATAAAATTTTACATCAACCTTTAATAATGGTTTCTTAAAATAGGATTTATGGATAGCATTAGAATGATGAGAATGATCAGAGGAAGAAGAGATATAACTTGATGGTGAATATGGAGGCTCAGGGGGGTCTCCCTCAACCCCTTGGTTCACTAAATCATTTTCATATGCTTGATGATTAGTCTTGATGATGAATCCCGATTCGGATTCGAAACGTCGATGACAATGACAACTACTGTAGATTATCTGGCAAACAATTTTGAAAATACTCACCACAGAAATATGAAAATTGTGATTCATTTTTCTTCTCTTTCTTTTTCATCCTCTTCTCATAGTCTCCATACATTCGCTCGACCATTTCTGACATGCGATAGAAGACCATATGTAATTTTTTCTCATGTTCATCACGCTTGTCCTCTTTAGCCATTTTCTTCCTTCGAGATACATGACCAATCTCTGGGTTGAAAGTATTAAGTTTTCCTCGACCCTATTTATGTTTGGCCCTAGTAATCATTCACACTCAACAATTCAAGTCAAATATGTCTTCTCTGATACCAACATGATCCAGGATCTTTTCATCAATGTGACTTATTAAAGAATTGTATTAAATGAGCATAAAATGAAGTGTACCATAAAGAAGGAAAAGCTCAATAGTGAAGATACATAAACATCAAATCTAGACACAAAAAACTCGATAACAGAGTTCATCCCTGATGGACTACATCTCTGGGTCCTTCTCTCAAATGGGTAGGCCTTTTTATTAACTCAACAAAATAATTTGGCAAAATACATAAGTATACCTCATTCTCGAATTAAGCTGTAGAAGTTTTTCATAGATTATAAAATAGACAACACCATTGAATTTGTGGAATCGAATTACCCAAAAATGACTATCTCCACGCCTCAATACGACTCTGGAACTTTCAATCCCATGAGAAATATCGTCTTATTTTTCGTTCCTGCAACCTGCAATTAATACTTTGTCTTTGCCTCGTAAACCATGTCTAGTCATACTGTCGAGCGCCCTCCTCCCTGACACTGGAAAAAGTTGGTTTAAATAATAAAAATACAGCGGATGAAACAAGGAGTTTGTTAGGCCAACCGGTGGGTGGAGGTCAAATTAAGGCGTTTGTTCCGAAGGTCTGGGTTCGAATCCTTTGGACCCCCCCTTTGGTATGTTTGTTTGAACAACAATGTGAAATGGTTGGGGGACTGCTGCACTGGCCACCAGCTCTGGCGCTGATCGCTCAACCCACCCATATCTTTCAACACTCGTACTATATATATATATGTAATTTTCTAGCCGTTGGTTGATCCGGTCGTTGGTTCTGGCGTCGATCGATTTGATGGTTGGTCATTTTTTTTTTCAACTATTCGGAACTCAGCCCTCATTGGGAAAATTGTGGGTGCCACATGGTGCCTTTCGATTGGTCCACGTGGCATCCTTTGATTGGTTTCCTGATATAGTCAGTTGGCCATGTGGCATTGAAGTCACCTGCCATGTGTCGATCTGTTGTTGAGCCATGTGGTGGCCCCCTGGTGGTGCCACATGGAAACTTTCCATTGGTCCACTTAGCGCCCTAAAAATGCCAAATCTATCTGACACATGGCAGCCTGTGGGGCTTCCATGTGGCATGTTGATGTCAACACTACATATTGTTGATGTCACCCTATCCAGTTAGTTGTTGACGTCAATAGTATGGATGCTAATGTGTCCCCTGGTTGACTTGACCTATTTGACCAAACTTTGACTGGCCATATATTTCGATCCGTAAATCCATTTGGAAAACCATTTATGTCGCTGAAAATCTTGTGATGCACTCTTCGTGATGATTCCAAGTTTGCTCAGTTTTGAGGACTTTGAATTTTTTCTTTCCTCCACCCATTGATGCCATTCTGAGTTTCCAGAGGAACTTCTATGAATTCTGAGTTATCCTTAGACTTCTTTGGATCCTTTTTGGATCAATACCACCAAGCTTCAGTAGTGGATATGGAAGGCATAATTGAAAAAAAACATGATTCTATTCTAATTGAACCTGGATCTAACCTTAGTCACGTCTCACCTCAAATTGTTGAAGCATGTGCCTTATAGAGGAAGAAACATGCAAAGGCATGGTTATCCCAATTAGCCACAAGAAATAAGAGAAAAGTGGTTGAGGTCATAGAAGCTTGCCCATTTAAGATAAATGGACTGTGTACACAATCAACCTTGAATATCCTACCCATAGGTTCATATGATGTGTTACTAGGCATGGATTGGCTAGCTTCCCACAAGGCAAAGTTGATTTTTTATGAGAAAACTTTGGAATGGAAATATGAAGAAGGAAATGAAAGAGTTTTACAAGGCATTCAGAAGCCAGTTTTAGTTAGACAAATATCATCATTGCAGCTTAATAAATTAAGTTGGAAAGGGTGCCCCTTGTATGCTATTAAAGTTCTTAACTCAACAGGAAGCAGGGAGCTGAAGGATGAAGATCAGTACCCTGTGTTGTGGGAATTTAAGGATGTATTTCCAGAAGAGGTACCTAGGTTACCTCCAAAGAGAGATCTTGATTTTTCAATATATCTAGTAATTGGAGTCGTACCAACATCAAAAGTACCCTACAAAATGAGTACACCGGAGTTGGTGAAGTTGAAGGTTCAACTGAAGGAAATGTTGGATAAAGGTTACATCACGTTGAGTGTGTCCCCACGGGGAGAACCAACCTTGTTTGTAAGGAAGAAGGATGGTACATTGAGACTATGTATTGACTATAGGTAATCGAACAAGATGACCATCAAGAATAAGTATCCTTTACCCATTATTGATGATCTCTTTGATCAACTCATAAGAGCTGCGATTTTCTCAAAAATTAACTTAAGGTCAGGGTATCACCAAGTTAGGATCAAGGATGAGAACATCCAAAATATTGCCTTTAGAATGACATATGGACACTATGAGTTTGTAGTGGTGCCATTTTTACTTACAAATTCACCAGCCACTTTCATGTGCCTAATGAATAGTGTGCTCAACAAATATCTAGACAAGTTTTTCCTAGTATTTGTGGACAATATTTTGGTCTATTCCTGGACTAAAGAAGAGCATGAAGAACCTATCAATATGGTGCTATAGGTGTTGCAAGAGCACCAACCATATGATAAGTTTAGAAAGTGTGATTTCTTTCAAAAGGAAATCAAGTATTTAGGCCACATAATCTCACCAAAAGGAGTGGTAGTAGACCTTGAAGAGATCAAGGAAATCATGGATTGGCCTACCCCCAAGAATGTATCTGAAGTGAGATATTTCATGGGATTGGATGGGTATTACAAAAGGTTTATAATGGGATTTTCCAAGATAGGTAATCATGTTATCTCAATACAAAGAAAGGGGAATAAATTTGTATGGTCACTAGACTGTAAAGATAAGGTATACCAGATTTCAGTTGATGGGTTGTTATTGTATAAAAATAGGATGTGTGTGCCTAATTCAAAAGATTTGAGTCATGTAATTATGTATGAGTTCCATAGAATACCCTATGTAGGTCACCTTGGTTATCAAAATATGGTAACAATAGTAAGGCAATTGTACTATTGTCCTGGAATGAAGCAAGACATTTCCAAGTACATTGCTAAATGTTTAGAGTGCCAACAAGTGAAGGTTTATCACAAGCACCCCGTAGGTATATTGTAGCTTTTGCAAATCCCTGAGTGGAAATGGGAGACAATCTCCATGGACTTTATTACTGGTCTACCTAGGATAGTGAAGAAACATGACACAAACATGGTTTTAGTAGATAAGTTGAGCAAGGAAACTCATTTTATTCCTATTAAATCGACATTCAAGGTCATAGATGTTGATAATGTTTCTATAAAATAAATTTTCAGATTGCATGGTCTTCCCAAGACCATAATATTGGACAGAGATGTTAAGTTCACCTCAAGTTTTTAGATGTTTGTAGGGTTGAGAACACAGTTGGCATTTAGTATGGCCTACCATCCTCAAACATATGATAAAACCAAAAGAGTTAATAGAGCGTTAGAGGACATGTTGAGAATGCATGTTATGAATTAGCCCAAGAATTGGGAAGAATATTTACCCCTGGTAGAGGTTTCCTACAAAAATGATTATCAAGAATCATTGAAGATGAGCTCATTTGAGGTTCTATATGGTAGGAAATGTAGAGTTCTAATCAGTTGGGATAGTCCAATGGATAGAATCACACTTGGATCAGATTTGTTGAAGTAAATGGAATAGGAAATGTTTAAGATAAGGAAAAATATGAAGCTAGCTCAGGATAGACAAAAGAGTTATGAAAACAACAAGAGGAATCACAGAGAGTTCAAAGTGGGATATTATGTGTATCTCCAAGTGAAACCCAATAGAGGTTCCCTAAGGATGGGAACATGTGCTAAGTTGGCACCCCACTATTGTGGACCCTTCGAAGTCCTGGAAAGAGTGGGGTCAGTAACATACAGACTTGTATTACCACCTATTGTTAGAGCTCACAATGCATTCCATGTATCAATGTTAAATAAATATGTTCATGATTCAAATCATGTTATTGATTGGATTGTGATACAGGTGGAACCATAGGGAGAGTTCCATCCTGAACCACAATCCATCTTGGATAGGAGAAAAACAATGCTTTGGAACCAAGCCATCGTGCAGGTCAAGGTGCAATGGAAGCAATTTGGGGAAGGTGAGGCTACATGGGAGATGGAAGGTGCCATGAGATTGTCATACCCAATGTTTTCTATATAAATGTATATACATGGTGTTTTAAACACCGAGGACGATGTTTCTTTAAGGGGGAGGGGAATGTGACACCGTATTTCCCCCCATGATTGTAATTATTTTTAAAACTTCATATGATTATGTTTATGAAGCATGTAATCATGTTTTGATTAATGAAAATACTAGACAACTAATTGAAGAGGGGAAAATCCTTGAGAGTACTAGCCATGATATCAAATGTGGAATTGATGAAGTGGACAGGTGAGGTGGAACTGAGATATTTTAATGAAAAACATAGGAAGCTTGTTTAACAAGCTAACTTATGATTACAAAACATAAACTCACACCTACCAGCATACCCAGATCAGTATGGAGGCATGTGGCCAGTAATGGAGGTTAGATCAGTGGTTGAGGCAGTTAATAACTGTTGATAGTTTTGGTCTCTTGAAGAAGGCAAAGAGTCAACTAGATAAACTTACTAATAGGACACCATGGATTTTCCCTTTGAGGAATTTGGACTCCAAAAAATAGGTTGGTATGAAAGAAGCCACAAGAGTCCCAAGGATTGGTAGAGGAATAGGCCAAAGGTGAAAAACATCACCATAAGAGGGAGACAGATAGAAGTGGACATGTGCAGAAAAGAGAAAAAGAACAAGCAGTGGAAGAAGAGCACATAGTGCATAGAGGAGAATACTCTGAGGAAGAGTAAGTAATAAATGAGCTCATAGGATAAGGGTGCAATGAACAAAGACGTTCAATGGTGCATATCAAAGAGAAGGAGAAAGTGGAGATATTTCCTTGAAGAAAATAGGAAGCTCATCCATTTAATGATGATCATCTTGAAACAAATAAGACCCGGATCCAGACTAGAGAAATAAAGGGCCACAGTTTGGTACTTACTGGAGAAAAAATAACACTGTATAGAAAATAAGGGACTCCCTTGTGTAGAGAGAATCCAATTGATAAACTACCTAATAAAATAGTGGAATCCCTAAGCTCAGTGGGAAGGTGGCAGCTTCTTCTCTTGTCACTGGAGGAAGGAGAGCAACCTTCCTGGATCATCTAACATTGAAGACTAGCTGAATAATTCCCTTGTGATATCATGGCTTGGCATGGGGGAGGCGTACTCTATGAAGGCTCTCTATAGTATGGCCTAAGTTTGGGAGGAAAGGAATCTTCTCTCAATCACTTGGTTGTTGAAATTTTCCCCAAGCGTATACATGTTTCCCTTGATATTTTCCAAAAACATATAAGTTGTTGGGCCCTTCATTTTTGCATAATGAATCGCACAAGTTTTGACTGAGCACGAGTTGCACAAGCTCCAGAAGAAGTTGGACAATAGGGCAAGAAAGAGAAACAAAAGTCATTTGTGAAAGACAGTGCAATGCCATCTAAGCAACAAACGGTTGCAACCAAACAAGAAATCTTGCAAGCCGAGAAGGAAGACACAACCCAACGATATATAGGGTTGAACATAAGTGTAAAAAGGTTGTTGATATTGTTGATTCTATCGATGTTGGTTGATTAGTCATTATATTTGTTTTTACCCAGTAGATTATGAGTTGGTCTTGAGTTGATTGTTGTAAGTGGAGTGAAATCAAGTCCTGAGTCTATAATGAATCGATCTATCAGTTGAGATTTGGAGCTCTGTGACATGAGTCCAGAGTCAAGAGTCTGTACAACACACTGCCATGTAATTCTAAGTCTGGAATCACTGAAAGATTCTGAGGATAATATGAAGAAGGACCTAAATTTTCAAATATGAAGTGTTTATGTGTGTTTACTTATGCATTACAATATTTCCTTATGTCTTACGAGTTCTATTTGTTGGTCCTACATTTAACTTCTTATTTGCAACGTAAGTAGGTTCGATTCTTGCACATGTAGGTTTCAGATCTATTCATGTCTCTTGCGTAAGATCAAGAATGAGTCCTGAAGGCTCTATGGATCCTCTTAAGTCTTTTCCCTACCATTCCATATCTATCTGTCTCAGCAACGCTTTAGGTGGGACTTCTTCTCTTTGGAGGATATGAAAATGCCAATGCTCTAGACTACATGGTACCTTTTGTTGGTAACCTAAGAAGGACCCTGGTTTGATCAAACTTCCGCCAACAAAAATGGTTATGTTAATGGGACATGCGTTAAAAGGGAACCTGTGGGGAGAATGCTTCAACAGATCCATAGATATGGTATTGATCAATGGTGGAAAAGAAACTGTGACGCTTTCATATGGAAAGAAAAGATCCTGAGGAAAAAAATGATGGAAAGAACTCATGAAAAAGTCTTTTACTCAGAAATATAGAGCGACCAATATGAGATTTTATGGGTCAAGTTTCCAGTATAATTTTTCCACTGGATAAAGAGGCTCCAAGAAGCTCAAGAGTTCTAAGGATGAGTCAAGAGGATATGTGCTTGGGACACTGCAAATCTAGCAACACTTCATCGGCTGGATTATCCAGTCATGCGAGCAGTAGATTTATGGGTCAACACCACATTAGAAGGGTATATCATCAAATTTGTAGCTGAGAACCACCAATATTATTCGTGAGAAGAGGCAATTTTCAAGAAGGATGCAAGGGGAAGGTTCTTGAGAGAAATCCCCCTATGGATTAAGTTTTTCTTGATGGAGGAGGGGATTTTGACTATGTCCCCAACTGAGATGGTAGCGTAAACACCCTCACTTTGGGTAGGGAAAGGATGGGGTAGAATCATGGCTTGAGAGAAGGCAAGGGTTCTTTGAAAAATGGGGGGGAAACAATAAGAAATAGACTCAAGAGATGAATGATACTTGAGGAGAGCCACCATAGTTGAGAAGTGGTGGTGCGACAGGATCAAGAAAGAAGCAAGACATTCTGAGAAGTTGAGGAAAGAAGTCATATTAGGAGAAGCAGAGGAAATAAAAATGGAAGAGTTGCGGAAGATGAGAAGACAGGAGAGACTAGCCAGTCAAAGATTGAATGAGAGAGAATTTCATAGAGAAAGAAGTCCCCAGGAGGTTGGACAAGAAGGAGGAGGTGCATATGTAAGAGAGGAAGAAGCCAACATGAATCTTGGAGAAGAAAGAGAAGATTCAACCCTGATAATAGGAGAAATCAGGAAGATGGCCGAAGGGATCATTCTAGTGGAAGAAAATGAGACCCCCCAGATCAAATAAAACTGCCTTGAAGCTAATGGCACTAGCCCTGAATCACCCATACCCCAAGTGTCTTCTATAGAAGCAGTAAGTTCGATACTACCTTCTCATGCTAGTTTTGTTCCAGTACAATTAATTAGTCAGCACAACCAGGAAGTGCGAGTACAGGAAGGATATTGGGATCCCCTGGTAGATCACAATCTGTACCATTAGGGTTCATATTGATAAGAACAACAAGACCAGCAATGGTTGGCCAAGTGGGAGATTCAATTTCCCGATACCCAGAATTGTAGGGTAAGGGAGATGAAGACATTGAGGAACACTGGTTCTTGTGTGAAGAAATATAGAGATCCAGAGGGACTCTGTATGTGAATACGTTGTTCGAGTTCCAAACTACCTTGAGAGGTCACTCTCTCAAGTGATACATGAATATCATTGAGTCAGGAGTGCCAGGAACACAAGGTCAAGAGTTAACACTTGGCCAGGTATGGACAAGGTTCATAGCAGAGTTCAAATTACCTCAGTCAGAACAACAGGCTCGGTCTGAGTTGCATGAGATCCAGTAGGGGGAAGGTGAATTAGCCTGGGAATACAACCAAAAGTTTAAAGATGCCATAGGGAGGTTGTCACATCCAATTCATGAATAACATCAAAGGGAGTGGTACATTCATGGGTTTCTGCCTCTAACTCGGATATTGCTAATGCAACAATGGATAGCCACATTAAAAGAAGCCTTGGAACAATCGATGAAGATTGAAGCCATGGAAGGATACCTTGGGAGCTTGAGTGTGACGAGACCCCTAGTAGACGTAAATATGGCGCAACTACAAGGATAGATATCGACACTTATAGAAAATATTAAAGAGCTGACGATACCCAGACCAGGACGACCATAGGTCTGGTGCACTGGATCTTATACGGAAGGAAATTTGGAGAATGAATGTCCACGACTAAGGGGAATGGGACCTCCTTAGAATCCGATGGTACCCCCACCAGGACCCACGGGAGGAGTCACGCAAGTGTCGACAAACTTACCATTCCATAACCCCACCCCGTATCATGCTTTTCCAGGAGGCCAAGCAGCACCAACAACCAAGTATTGTGAAATCTTTTGAATCCATGCGCATGGGCCAAGACAGTGCCCCATCATGCAGAAATATTCGATAGTACCAAACATAGTACACTGTGAGTTCTGCACGTCTACCATGCATACTACCAATCAATGTAGAGCATTGGATGCATTTGTAGACAGGAAAGACCGAACAACATTCAGGGTGAATGAAAACAACCAGGAAGAGGTCGAGAAAGTGGAGCTAGAGGAGACTTCAGAGGAGGAATAACCAGGGGAAGAGGGACAAGAAGATGTTATAATTGTGATGAGCAAGGTCACCCGGCTAGGGATTGTCCTCATCCAAGGCATCCATGGTGCTCTCACTACAGAACCAATGGACACACAACTGAAGAATGCCCAGAATTAATTGCAAAGTGAGAAGATAGAGTATGACAACAAGGAACTAACCTCATCATTTCATAAATCAAGAGGGTTATTAAGGGACAATTTCCCAACCTTAATATCGTTACTCGAGTAGGAGAGAAGACATGAACTAATGTTGATACTCTACCTAAAATTTAGAAAGAAACACCTAAAGAAGACAGGTATGACCCTCTAAAACAAGAGTTGTTATTTAAATATGCCATAAAAGTATTTCAGAATATTCCTAGCCCTGAGATGCAAGAGAAACCTCCACAGCCAATTGTTTACCCTAAGATGGTGCAAGTCCCTGCTTCACCCCCTACACCTAGAAACCTTGTAGCCATGCCGAGACAACCTAAGCAACCTCAAAACACAGTTGAACTTTGGTTTCAACTATTCTCTCACATTCTGGGGATTGATCAACTAACAAAAAAGTTGTGCAATGCGCTATACCTAGTTTTAGGGAATGAAGAACCCCTAGAGGCAAGAATAAAGGCTAATCTTCCCGAGAAAAGTACTTAAAGAATGCAGCGAAGAAAAGTACGAACCGACAAAGAATTCAGATTAATAATCCAGTTAGATGAATTTGAGATCAAGGACGTCATGTTGGATATCGGATCCGACGTGAACATTCTGCCTAAGAAGACCTAGGAAGCCTTAGGAAAACCTAGGTTGACATATTCCCCAATCCAATTAAGAATGGAAACCCAATATTGTATATTCCCCATAGGAAGACTGGAGGACATGGAAATAGATGTAGCAGGAGTAAATACAGTGGCTGACTTTGAAGTCATTGAGATCATGGGAGATAAGGACCCTTAACCTGCACTACTTGGCATTGATTGGGACTATGAAAATTATGCAGTAATCGACTTAAAGAAAGACACCATGACCTTTGAGGCTGAGGGAATCAAGGTGTTAGCACTTGGTAAATTTCCTAGAGGTTGATAGAAGAAGAAATCTACTAAGGTAACTTTATTCAACCGCTTTTGAAGCTGGGATCTAGCCCTTCCAACTTCAGAGAGGGATCTCTCTAAATGATTTAGCTATGGTTCAAATTTTAAATATTAGGCTACGTAAATAAATAGGTCGGTTTTTGTTGTCGTAGTGTTTGTCAAGTTGGTTGAGACAGTCTACACATCCATTGGGCTATGGGGCCTATTTTTTAAATAAAATATGAAATCCAAACCCAAAACGCAAAGGAAAAACTTTCACAGGGAGAGATAATATAATCACTGGATTCTTTAGTAGCATAAATGATGAATAGCAGAAAAGATGAGAAAGCTAATTTCAACAAAGAAGCAGTTAAGAATTTCTTTATTGAAAACAACGGAAGATAAAACACTAAAATATTTTGAGTCAGAAACAGGGTATACGAGATAAATCCTGCTATGTTCGTTACTTCTAAAGATTATATTTAGAAAACAATATGATAACAAAGCGAGAATAACATTCAACTTAGAGAGAAAAACATCACCAGTGAATACACACAAGAATCTTGTAAAAGTGTCTCTTTTTATTAATGGAAGATCTCTTCAAAAAGATTACAGTCTGATAGCTTCAGGGTGTGAAGATCAACAACCCCCAATACTTCGAAAGATGAAGTATATATAACTCAAATTACAAACAATCCTATCATTAATGATCAAGACGTACTAAATCTATTTTTAGCCTAACTAACTTAACAAATTTCCTAAATCTAGGAACTACTTGATGATGTGGTGTAACTGCATGCTGATTTATGGGTGCACCGTTGATGAAGCCTGTGCACAACCTCATCTGACTGGAAAAATGAATGGACTGGGATAGCTCATCTGCTACTCGATCAGATCAGAGAGTTCCTCCCATCGGAGATGACTGGGCATGTTGACTTTGAGTAGCCTTCGATACACTTCATCCATTTCTGTGTACTTGGAAAAGGTAGGCTTGGTGAGGAAGATATATTGAATCTCATGTTGGATACTGATGTCCCACTGAAGTGCATATAGAAATGCCTTGCCAGTGATGCTCCCTTGAATTCCTACAAACTTTGAACTGTCCTTAGCCACATCGGCCGATCTCTTCTTGTAGTCTGGGAGTGTCATCAATTTATCATTGATTACCTTCAGACCAGGAAAACCTTTCTTCTGGAGAGCCTCAATCTTACTAAAGAATATTTGTACCCCTAGGTCCATGACCTGAACCTTTTATTCTAGCTGAAGCATTAATCCTCTCTTGGTCAAACTCTTTTGACCTCAAGGATGGTCTCTGTTCTGTCTTCAATTTTCAGCTCTTCCAGCTCTTCCCTGGTCTCAGAATTTAGGAACTTAATGATCTCGTTCGACTGTGTTGGAATCTCTCCCAATTCTGATCTGATCTTCTCGATGGTCTGTTTGCTTCTCTGCACCAGTTCATTCTTCTCAAACATTATTTTTATCATGGGCCATATCTCGTTCATGGACTTGGTGATGTCTGTCCATACACTTTATTTAACCTCGGCCAAAGTTTTTCCTGCCACTGTTTTCTTCTGGAGCTGTTGTAACTCCTGTTTGAGTTGATCTGTCACCTGCTTTTCCTTTAAGAGGCTGGTCTGAAAGGAAGATTTGAGTTCTTGAAGGTTCTCAATCTCCTTTTTGAGCCTGCTGATCTCTGTTTCCTGCAGGTTCATCTTTTCCATAGACTTAGCCAGGTCAGCTGTCTTCTCCAGGGATGTCAATGGAGTTGCGGATGGGACTTCTGTCACTGATGCTATGCTCACTCCTTAAATTGGAATAACACTCAATGGAATGACTTCCATTGGCTTCAGTTGCTCTTTCTCTTTTAATAGCTTCTCCATCTCAGCTTCCATTTCCTTATGTGCATTCTGCTCCATGAGCATCTTGAGCATTTCATATTTCTCTCCTTCTTTCTCTGTTATCTCCTTTGCCTGCGAATCCTCTATGGGCGGGAGCTTCGATTGTTTCCTTAAAGAGTCTATGTCGGCATTCTTCTTCTTAATCATCTCCTCAGCTGCTTTCACATTCGAAGGATCGTAACCGATCTTGAGGACCAGTTCCTCCAAAGTCTTGATCCTATTGTCCTTGGCAAAGGACGATAT
>JZKD02S0729187.1:172053-196374 GCA_000966675.3 Picea glauca | reverse complement strand
CCCACACTGGGTGAACCACGTAAATCTGTGTCTCTCTTGTATTGTGTGTCTTCTGTGTTTTTGTTTCTGCATTTGTTTTATTTTATTGCTCCGCGGTCCTATTTTTCTAACAAATTCTGTAAGAATTTCCAAGTTGAAGGGTGATGCAGAGTCGACTCGAGGGATTTTCATCATTTGGTCGATATATTCGGGCATGATGAGGAAAAGGATATCTCCAGATGAGGAGACAACGACTCTTTTCCCAAGAATGTAGTGGGCTTGGCACTTGAGAGCGAATTATGGAAAAGGGTAGATCTGAGGGAAGAGGTAAAGGGGTAAGTTGGACTCCCAAAGTCTGATTTCATCACTCTGGTCCAGGAAGACTTCCTTGAGCCACGACTGAAGGTCTGTGAAATCAAAATCGCACTTTGTATCTGTGATTAATTGATCTTTTTCGACCAGTGGGATCCTGTCAAGGTCAACAGGGGTGGGAGAAATGGATTCTCCTCTCCTTCTTCTTGTTTGGACTTTGGCGCCATTATTGCAATAGTACATGCAAGAAAAACAATGTTAGGGGGGTAGCTACTGGTGGGGGTAACTGATTGTAATGAAGGAGAAAATGGGGTAAATCTCTCTGGTGCGATGAGTGGGTAAATGGTGAAAATAGGATGAAAAGGATTGTTTTGACTAAATGGGTGTCCGTTGGGCGCGGGAGACAGGTTAGCTATTTAACGGATAGGTCACCTAGTAATAAATGGCCAACGGATCACTTAGAGTGTGATATGGCAGGTGACGGTGACTGAGGGATATGGATGAGTGACATGGCGGCTACCGACTGGGGTAAAGGTCATAGTGAGGGGGCTTGCCACAAGCGAATGGGGGGGAAGAACTAACAACAGTTATGGAATGTGACTATTTCGGGCAAGGTTGATGGTGACGTCCAGAGGTGACGATGGTATGTTAGACAGTAGGAGATGATGGGACTTGGGGCCATTAGATCATTTCCACATATAAAAAGGGGCCTGCCAGAGGAAAGATACCATTCCAGACCCCCCCCCTCAGTTTAAAGCAGAACAGTCGGGGGGGTCCGAAAAACATCTTGGGTCATTGATTTGTGCGCCTGCTTCTGATCCGTAGATCTATGCGCGTTGTTTATAACACATTCCGGACACCCCCCCTCCATTAAAGGAAGAATGGACCGGGGGGGGGGGGTCTGGAATTCAACATTGATCATAGATTTGTAGGCTTGATCCTAAGTTGTCCAAATGCGCGCGGGTCTTATCAGCAATTCCAGACCCCCCCCTCCCTTCCCCTCTGTTAAATATAGAACGATCGGGGGGGTCTAGAAAGACCTGTCCACCATATATCTGAGCGTGATCATCTGGACCACTGATATATGAATGGAGTATAAGTGAGGGCGCAGAAAATACATGTGCCGAGAAACTTAGGATAAGTGTTTTTTCACGGGTTTTCTCTAAGGCTTTTCATGTCAACACCACCAAGGGGTTAGTCAAACGACCTTTTAAGCATCGAAAACATGGTGCAACATTGATCATCAAACTGGTTCTTATTGAAATAAAGAAATAAAGAAACTAGCCTATATTCTAACCTAGCTCCCTATGACAATTAACCCAGATTAGACTGTTGGGTTAAGAATTTACTCTACCCTGGGGCTATCTGACCAATATTAGACAGTTTGGCCAGATTTATTCACTAATCTAACCTAGACACTTTGGCTAAGATTAAACTGTTTAGCCAAATTCATTCACTACCCTATCAACATCAATTTAAAAAGAACTTGGCCATGCTTAAAAGGTATGGACCAAGTTACTATTATTGCATGGGGATTTTATTAAAATTCTTTTATGCCCTCTTTTCTTTTTTTCTTTTTTTTTCTTTCTTTTTCAAATTATTTGCAAAATGAAAAATCATTTGTCAACAAAAACACAAGAGACAGATAATATCCCAGTCACTAGTTGATCTTATAACTTATAGGGTGATAACACAAGGTAGTTCAACCCTTGGACCCATATGTAGGACCCAAGTATACAAAGCTAACAGACAATAATATGGAGGCGGAATACTTGGACCAGATGTACGCCATAACACCAGGAACAAGAAATGATTATATAAATCCTACTGTTGATGGATCAATAAGTTCGAGAAGCATACAGTCAACAGATGAAGATTCAGGATTGGCTTTTGATAGTTGGAAACAATTTTTGTATGAAATATTCTCAAGAAGATGCACAATTGTCAGAGTAACCAAATGGGTTGGGACCAAAGTTAGAGAACACCCAGTATACGATGGCACCTCAGATCTAGACAATTTTCTTCTCAACATGGAAGAAAAGGTGGTAGAAGATCAATGAGTCGTGGTACTAGATGCATCTTTTCAGAATACCCCTGCTATATGGTGGGCTAATCATAAAACCTTACTCAAAACTTGGGATGAGGTGAAGAAAGATATCAAGTATAGGTTCCAAAATAAGGAGCAGCTAGAATTCGAGATGTAGATGGATCTCCACGTTGCGCAACTTTTTAGCGGGGAATCGGATCCTAGAATGCATATTGAACAGTGCGTACATAGTGACAAGCTGCGGGAATACCCTCTCACTTCTGGGTCTAGGTATTTCCCCACTCCTTAGGTCCAATCCTAAAATCTTGGTTGATACATGAGGAAACCAGAAAGCAGACCAATGACTGGAAAAGACAGGTAGCTCATTTTTGCAAGGACTTCTTATTTACAAGTACCCTGAGCTTGAAGTAGTCCTGCAAAATATTAAGGAATTTATTTTTACAGATAATGGTAATCAGAAATCAAACTTAGTGGTATGTGCCAAACATAGCCAAGAACTTCAGACAAACCTCCACCTAGCCTCAACTGAGAAACCTATAGAATGTTATCAGATTAGGAAAGATTCAAAAAGCCTATACGACTTAAAAGAACTGAGAAACCTAGCCATCAAAGAGATAAAGGGGAGAATAGAAATTCAAAACAGTATACCCAGCCAAACCGATAGTTCCTACAATCACCCATTAAAATTGCACAAAATCAACATAGGGACCACAGAGAAACCCAAGATAGCTATGGTAGGAGACTACTAAGATGAGAAAACCAGTCAAGAAATAGAGAGTTTGTTGCGGGAATATGTGGATTTGTTCCCAAAGACTTTTTCAAAGTTAAAAGGAATCAAAGGATATATGGGAGAAATGAAGATTGAATTGAAACCAGGATCCAAGCCTATAAGACATCGACCATACCTTCATAACTCGAGAGTAAAAGAGAAGGTCAAGAAAGATATGGATAAGATATTGGAAGCGGGACTCATCTTTGCAGTAGAAGAAGCAGAATGGGTCAGTCCAATAGTTATTCAAAGAAAGAAAGACACAGAGGACATTACATTCTATGTAGACTACAAAAGCCTTAACTCTGCACATGTGTATGATCGTTTCCCAACACCCTTCACTGATGAGGTGCTATAATAGTTTGTAGGGAAGGAAGCATACTCATTCACAAATGGATTTTCAGGGTACCACCAAGTCAAGATCACCGAAGAGGACAAAAAGAAAACCACTTTCATAACAGAATGGGGGTCCTTCACATATAATGTGATTCCATTTGGCTTAAAGAATGCCCCTGTAGTGTTCTCAAGGATTGTAATAGTATCCTTTATAGAGTTCATTAAAAAATTTATAGAAGTCTATATGGATGATTGGACAATATATAGCCTACTCAAGGAACATGTTGCATTGTTGCGGCGAATGTTTGACAGATGCAAAGAGTTGTAGATCTCATTGAATCTCAGAAAGTGTATCTTCTGTGTACCACATGGGAATTTTTTGGGCCACATAGTCTTTCGAGAAGGAGTATTGGTAGATCCATCCAAATTTGTGGTCATTGTGAATATGCCACCACCTACGAGTGCTAAGTAGTTGCACTCCACACTAGGACACAGAGGTTACTATCATAGGTTCATCCGAAGGTATGCCAACATTACTGCACCTATGGAAAATCTACTAAAGAAGGCTAAAATGTTCCAATGGACTCTAGAATGTGATAAAGCATTCGAGACACTTAAGGAGAAGCTCATCACATCACCGATTCTGATATTCCCAAACTGGGAGAATGAATTTCACGTCCATGTAGATTCTTTAGGAATTTCCTTAGGAGCCATCTTAATGCAACCTGGAAGTGGAGCTATGGATCACCCTATCTATTTTGCGAGTCACAAGTTGTCGCAAGAAGAACACAACTACAAAATGATGGAAAGGGAGGATTTGGCCAGGATCTATGCTTTGCAAAAATTTAGGTATTATTTGTTAGGTTCTCATTTCAAATTCTTTACTGATCACTCTGCATTGAAATATCTAGTTAACAAACCTGTGTTGGAAGGGATAATTTGTAGATGGTTGTCGTTATTTCAGGAATTTTCCTTTGAATTTATTGTCAAGCTAGGAAGATGCAACGTAGGACCTAATCACCTGTCTAGATTAGAGTCAGGGGAAAGTGGTGGAGAAGTAGATTACCAGCTCCCAGATGGAGACTTGTTCAGGATTGAGACCATACCAAAGTACCTAGAGGACATAGTAGTCTTCTTAAGTACAGGAGCATGTCCAGAAACATATTCTACAACCCAGAAACACCACATGTCTGTTAGAGAAGTAGATTACTAGTTGATCACTGGATAGTTGTATAAAATACGACTAGAAAACATACTCAGACAATGTGTCCTGGATCATAAGAGGTAGGATATACTCTGGGAATTCCATATTCGAGTTGCACGAGGTCACGTAGGAGGAAATTCCACGACATAGAAATTTATACAGGAAGGACTTTGGTGGGAAACACTCTTCAAGGATGCAAAAGTATACACTAGATTGTGTTATGTTTTTCAATGAGTGGGCAAGTCGTCATGCCGAGACGAACTACCACTACAACCAGTTAGATATCTACAAGCATTTGAGAAATGGGTTGTCAACTTCATTGGACCAATCAACCCCACAACCAAGCATTCAAAGTCTAGGTACATCATCACTGCAATGGACTACCTTACCCGTTGGGCAGAATCAACAACTGTTAAGGACTGTTCAACCGATACTGCTGCCAGGTTCATTTTTGAGAATATCATCACTAGGTTCAGATGTCCCAAGAGCCTAACTAGTGATCAAGGAGCTCATTTCATTAGCATCACTATATAAACAATTACAACAGAATTATCGATTCAACATCACAAGAGCATTCCATATGATACAAGAGCATCACCAACATCAAGCGAGCATGGGGCAGGTGCCAATGCATTTTGGCACATGATAAAATTATTTGAATGTTTTTGAAGTGAACACGCCAAACATAAATGAAACAATTAAGGAAGGGTGTACTTCCATATTGTAAACAGACCTTGAGTGTCCCGCTCTCATCTGTATTGGGTGAAGGCATTTATATCAATGAATGTAAGTAGGTAAAATTGAATTCCTAGATTAGATAGTTTTAGGAGCTGGAGGGAAAACGGATATACACACCCTCACTTGTATTATTGTAACAATTAGCAAAATTATGAGAAGGGGGCATAGGAGAGTAGAAGCAGAGAGATGTGTAGAGTAAACCCCATGTACAGAAGTTCTGGATTAATACAAAGATCTTTAGTTCAGACTCATGGTGTCCAATTGCTTTCTATGTTGCACATGATGATTTATATATGTTTGTTTACACTCTGTTATGCATTTTACTTTACTGCGTGAATGTATGATTTCATATTGAATGTCTGAAATCTGAAGAGATGGAGAGTAGAGAAGGAGTTTCAATTGTTTCTCTGTCTGAGCAAGAGTTTTCCTGCAAGGAGTGCAGTGAAATTTTCTGCAAGGTGTGTGTTGACAGAAGTTAGAGTTCGTCTCTGCAAGCTCAGGAGAGATAACACTATTCTCATTCTCGTAGAAGTGCAAGTCAAGCACAAGAGTCATGCAAAGTGTGTGTTGGCTAAGAAGAGTCTCAGGGTTTGCAACCTAAGTGAAACTATGGAAGGACTATTGTCACAGAGAGTGCACAGAGTCGAAGTATTCAATACTTGGAAGTTTTGAAGACTTGTCGCAAGGAGTGCGTGCAGAAGTCTTCTTGAAGAGTCAAGTTGTCGAAGAAAAGATCAAAGGAATTTGTGCCTTAAAACGTTGAAAGGAGGGGCAACGATATCGTTTCGCGGGTGGACAAGTTTTGTGAAAGAACACTTTGTTCATTTCGTGAGAATCGTTAAGGAGGAATTTGACGGTCAAAATTATCCGTGGAGAATTCACAAGGTTCCGAGAACTGTCAGATCTTACAAAAGAGAAGGGAAGTTACGATCAGGAGAAATCGGACTGTTGGATCACTCGCGGAATTCATTTTGGGGTTTCGGGAGTTGAAAGGTTGAGACCTTTGCACCAAGATTCGAAAGAACGTGAAAGGAGAATTCGCAAAATCATGAAAGGAATCTGAGCCATCCGATTGGAAGGACACGTGTCAAGAGATCACCCATATCGGGGATTCAGGCATCAGAGTTCAGAAGGGGAAGTCGCGAGGTCCAAAACTTTGAAGAAAGGTGAGAAGTTCTATCGTGGGACCCACGTAGAGTACGTGTCAGGATTTCGTCGTTTCGGCATATCAGAGGGTAATAGGTCGAGACTCTTGTCCTGAAATTTTCGAAGTCACAAAACCACGAGAAAAATCACAGCCATCCGTTAGGAGGAGGACGGGTGGAAGAGATCTAGGGATCTCGCGAATTCGGGGTTTCCCAAGGTGAAAGCCCAAAGTTTGGGTGCTCCAAGTTGCGAGAAGCGAAGTCACGAAGTGCCAAGGTTTCACATAAGAGACACGTGGCAGAACCACACAGTGGGCCTAGGAAATAATCAGTCGGACACACGTCCTACATTTGGAGGAGTTAACACCCCGTGGACCTCTCGCGTCTCGGGGACTCAGGAGAAAAGAGAATGAAGGTTCGATTCCTCGACTCGCGAAGTTGCGAGAAGTGAGAATGAGAGGGGGAAAGTGAAATCTCACCTCTCGGGGGTTCGGGAATGAAAAGTGGCAAGGCTTGACGTTTGAACTCACGAAGGCGCGAGAGGCGAAAGATGCTAGTGCTTAGCCTAGTCGGCGGTCACACAAGGAGGGCACTAACGAAAGGGAAGACATAACCATTTCGTGGTCTTGGGTATCACGAAATTGGAAGAGGAAGGCTCTGAGTTTCAACTCACGAACTCGTGAACCGCGAAAAAGAACCTGTGGATAGATTTGAAGGGGGGATTCTAGCAGAGAATCCAAAAGAGTCGATCCGGCTCGAAGGGCATATAGAATGATCATGTGAGTGGATCTCGGTCCCGAGGGGCCGATATGGTCTGCGTTAAGTGGTATCAGAACACAAAGATTCCTTTTATTTATGTAGTAGGGAAAAGGAAGATTCATCATTCCACCGAGAAGAAGGGACAGGCAAACACCCAATCCACCAGAAGAGAGGGAAATACCGAGAAGAAGGGGTAGGCAGATGCCTGATCCAGCCATAGAAAGAGAAATGCATGACCTACGCGCCAGACTCAAGGATATGGAGACAACACAAAGGCGTACAATTGGTGTTGGGGATCTTAGTGATTCCAAAAGTGAAGATGAAGCTGGATATGAAGGAGAAGAAGTCACAGTAGAATATGCAGCAAACGAATGCCTGATTAGGGTTGTTGCAAGAATGGGTGCTAAGGAAAAAATGGACATTCTAGTATATGAAGGAAACATGGATGTTGAAGAGCTTCTAGACTGGATTAGAGCTCTGGACACATATTTTGACTATGAAGATGTTGAGGAGGACAAAAAGGTCAAACATGCTGTCATTAGACTTAGAGGACATGCAACATTGTGGTGGGATGAGCTACAAGCTGACAGATGCTACAAAGGCAAGCAGAAGATCAAGAGTTGGGATAGGATGATCGTGAAGATGAAGGAAAAATTTATTCCCAGGGATTACCAAATTACTCTATTTTGAAGAATGCAAAATTTGAGACAGAAGCTGATGACAGTGAATGAGTACACTGAAGAATTCTACAAGCTGAACATCAGGGTAGGTCATCGCGAAAGTGATGATGAAAAGGTTTCCAGGTACATGAATGGTCTGAGATATGACATTCAGGATGACATGAGCATGATGACCATCCGAACGGTGGAAGATGCTTATCGGATGGATCTAAAAGCTGAAGAGAAGTTGAGACGAAAGCAAGGTCAAAGAGGCCAAGGAAGAAGTCATCTTAGAGGCAAATCAGTTGCCCAAGATAGAAATCAGAAACCCAAGGAAGACTGGAAGAAACTTCAGACTCAAACTGAGAGAGGTGGAAGTTCACAGAGAGGGCAGTATACCGAACAAAGAGGTCAGTATGTTGATGCAAACATTTTTCCTCATACCAGAGGTAGAGGAAGAGGAAGAGGTGGAGTGGTAAAATGCTTCACATGTGGAAATAATGGACACAAATCTTATGAGTGTCCAGACAAAAAGAAAGAAGGTGGTGAAACTCACATCGCCGAATCACAGAGGTGGAATGTTGAGGTAGAATATGTTGAAGGTGGAAGATCGTTGATGATGTGAAAAGTTCTCTTAATGCCAGAGAGGGAGGTGGAGGATCCAGTACAAAGGAACATCCTTTTCCAGAGTGCTTGCAAGACCAAAGACAAGGTATGAAAGGTCATTGTGGACAGTGGTAGCATAGATAATCGTGTTTCTATAGAGATGGTAGAAAAGCTGGAGCTGGAGATGATTGAGCATCCGAGCCCATACAGAGTTTTGTGGTTACAAAAAGGACATCAGGTAAATGTCACTAAAAAATGTTTAGTTGAATTTAAGATAGGAGGGTATAAATATGAAATACTCTGTGATGTCATTCCAATGGATGATTGTCATCTATTTCCAGGTAGACCATGGAAATATGACAGAAATGTGGTTCATGATGGGAGGAAGAACACATACACCTTAGAGAAGAATGGGAGAACTCACATGTTGCTTCCAATTAAAGATAAAGAGGTGAAACCTGAAGTAAGAAACACTGTACTTCTCATGAGTGGGAAGGAACTTCTTACAGAGGTTTTGAAGAAGGAGGAACCACAATTCATTGTGGTCAGGAAGCCAAAGATTGTTTTAACTAGTACAAGGGTAGATGATTTACCAGAAGAGGTTCAGAAACTGTTGGAAGAGTTTGTTGACATAGTAGTGGACGAACTACATCGTTCATTGCCACCGATCAGAAGTGTGAGTCATCATATTGATCTCATACTTGGAGCTAGTTTACTAAACAAAGCAACGTACAGATTGACATTGCAGGAGAATGAAGAGATCAAAAGACAGGTCCATAATTTAATGGACAAGGGGTTGGTTAGAGAAAGCTTGATTCCATGTGTTGTTCCGACAGTGCTCAGTCCGAAGAAAGACAGAGGCTGGAGGATGTGTACTGACTCGAGGGTGATCAACAAGATAACCATCAAGTACAGATTTCCATTGCCAAGGATGGATGATTTGATGGATTGCTTGAGTGGAGCAATTTTTTTTTCGAAGATTGATTTGAAAAGTGGATATCATTAGATTCGTATGAGAGAAGGTGATGAATGGAAGACAACCTTCAAGACTAATGAAGGGTTGTATGAATGGCTTGTTATGCCGTTTGTCTTAACAAACGCATCAAGTTCTTTCATGAGGTTGATGAATGAAGTCCTAAAAGAGTTCATCAGAAAAATTTTCATTGTGTATCTTGATGACATACTGATTTTTCAGTAAAACAGAAGCAGAGCATTTGGAACATTTGGCTACAGTGATGAAGAGGCTACAAAAAGAGAAGTTGCTGATAAACATGAAGAAATCCTCATTCATGAAAACAGATTTCATTTATTTGGGTTTTGTTATTTCTGCAGATAAGTTGAGGATGGATCCAGATAAGGTGGAGGTAATTAAGAATTGGCCATCACCGACGAGTATATTTGAGGTGATAAGTTTTCATGGATTGGCTAGTTTCTACGGGAAGTTCATTAGGAATTTCAGTGGGATTAGTGCACCAATGATGGACACAGTGAAGAAGAGACACAAGTCTTTTCACTGGACAGAAGAGGCTAAGAAAAGATTCAATTTGTTGAAGAAGAAAATCACAGAACAACCAATTTTGATGTTGCCTGATTTTAAAAAGACATTTCAAGTAAAATGTGATGCAAGTGGGTTTGCAATAGGGGAAGTCTTGAGCCAAGAAGATAGGCCGATATCATACTTCAGAGAGAAGCTGAATGAAGCGAAAGTGAAATACTCCACTTATGACAAGGAGTTCTATGCTATTATCTAGGCATTGAAGAAGTGGAGACATTACTTAATTCCTAAAGAGTTTGTCTTATACAGTGATAATCATGCATTGCAATTTGTGACTCAATAGGAGAAGTTGAATCAAAGACATGCAAAATGGGTTGAATACATGTAGAACTTTACTTTTGTAACTAAGCATATTTCTGAAACTGCTAACAAAGTTGTTGATTCTTTGAGCAGAAAATGTTCGCTATTGCACGAGTTCAGAGTCAAAACATTGGGTTTTGATGATCTCAGGGACATGTTCAGAGATGATCCAGATTTTAAAGAGGCATATGAAGCAGCTGAGAATCCAATTCTCAGGGATAGAAGCCAATGGGAAGAATACATGATCCAGGAAGGATTATTGTTTAAAGGTAATCAGATTTGTATTCCAAAATGCTCCATGAGGGAGAATAGATTGAAGGAGAAACATAGTGGAGGATTGGCCAGACATTTCGGTCATGACAAGATGTTCGCAAAGTTTAAAGAGTCATATTTTTGGCTAGGAATGAGAGCAGACGTCAAAAGATTCGTGGACAGATGTAGAATTTGTCAGCATTCAAAAGGAAAGAGGCAGAATGCAGGCTTTTATCAACCATTACCCATACCTAACAGGCCATGGGATGCAGTAAGCATGGACTTCATATTGGGGTTGCCAAGAACACAAAGAGGGTTTGACTCAATGTTTTTGGTAGTGGATATATTTTCCAAAATGGCACATTTCATACCATGTCAGAAAACCAATGATGCAACTCACATTGCGAATCTGTTTTTCAAAGAAGTCATTCGACTTCATGACTTACCAAGGAGCATAGTTTTGGATCAAGACACCAAGTTCGTGGGACACTTTTGGAGAACCTTATGGAAAAAGATGGGAACAAACTTATCGTTCAATTCATATTATCATCCTCAGATGGATGGATAGACAGAAGTTGTGAACAGAAGTTTGGGAGACTTGCTGAGGAGCTTGGTGATAGAACACCACAGTCAATGGGACAATATTCTGCCACAGGCGGAATTTGCGTATAATGAATCACTAAACAGAAGCACATGGAAAAGTCCATTTCAAATTGTTTATGGGATACAACCAAGGGGAGTTTCTGAATTGAGAGATTCAGAATAGAATGCAACTAGGAGTGCTAGTGCAGAGGATTTCACAGAAGAGATGAAGGAACTTCACAGCCAGGTGAAAGAGTGATTGCAGAACTTGAGCCAAGAGTATAAGCGCAGAGCAGATCAACACAGGAGACAACTTCAATTTGATGTTGGTGATTTGATTCTGGCACATCTGAAAAAGGAAAGGTTCCCAAAAGGGACATATAACAAACTAAATATGAAGAAGATTGGACCATGTAAGGTCTTGAAGAAATTTGGGGCAAATGCTTATGAGATTGAATTACTCGATGGGATTGGAAATTTTTCGATATTCAATGTCTCAGATTTGTACCCTTACAAATCTGAGGAAGCAGAAGTAGGTAATGAAGAACCAAAGGTTCAGTGGACAAAACAGATGCCAGTTGCAGAGAAGCCACAGATGGAAAGCATACTAGACAAGAGAGTTAGCAAGAGGACCAGAAGAAAGGAATACTTTGAATACTTGGTCAAGTGGAAAGGACATCTGGTTGAAGATGCCCACTGGGAAAATGAATCAGAGATCTAGAAGCATGGACAGACCGTGCGAGAGCTCATGGATAGGATCCCATGAAAATTTTCAAGCGAGTTAGTATGATGCAGGAGCATCGCCAACATCAAGCGAGCGTGGGGCAGGCACCAACGCATTTTGGCACATGATAAAATTATTTGAATGTTTTTTAAGTGAATACATGAAACATAAATGAAACAATTAAGGAAGGGCATACTTCCATATTGTAAACAGACCTTGAGGGTCCCGCTCTCGTCTGTATTGGGTGAAGGCATTTATATCAATGAATGTGAGTAGGTAGAATTGAATTCCTAGATTAGACAGTTTTAGGAGCCGGAGGGAAAACGAATATAGACACCCTCACTTGTATTATTGTAACAATTAGCAGCATTATGAGAAGAGAGCATAGGAGAGCAGAAGCAGAGAGCTGTGTAGAGTAAACCCCATGTACAGAAATTCTGGATTAATACACATATCTTTAGTTCAGACTCATGGTGTCCAATTGCTTTATGTGTTGCACATGCTAATTTATATATGTTTGTTTACCCTCTGTTATGCATTTTACTTTGCTGCGTGAATGTATGATTTCATATTGAATGTCTGAAATATGAAGAGATGGAGAGTAGAGAATGAGTTTCAATTGTTTCTTTGTCTGAGCAAGAGTTTTCCTGCAAAGAGTGCAGTGAAATTGTCTGCAAGGTGTGCGTTGACAGAAGTCAGAGTTCATCTCTGCAAGCTCAGGAGAGATAACACTATTCTCATTCTCGCAGAAGTTCAAGTCAAGCACAGAAGCCGTGCGAAGTGTGTGCTGGCTGAGAAGAGTCTCAGGGTTTGCAACCTAAGTGAAACTGTGGAAGGACTGTTGTCGCAAAGAGTGCACAGAGTCGGAGAATTCAATACTTGGAAGTATTGAAGAGCTGTCGCAAGGAGTGTGTGCAGGAGTCTTCTTGAAGACTCAAGTTGTCGAAGAGAAGCTCAAAGGAATTTGTGCCTTAAAACATTGAAAGGAGGTGCAGCGATATCGTTTCGCGGGTGGACAAGTTTTGAGAAAGAACACTTTTTTCATTTCGCGGGAATCGTTAAGGAGGAATTTGACGATCAAAATTCTCCATGGAGAATTCACGAGGTTCCGAGAACTGTCAGATCTTACAAAGGAGTAGGGAAGTTACGGTCAAGAGAAATTGGACCGTTGGATCACTCATGGAATTCATTTTGGGGTTTTGGGAGTTGAAAGGTTGAGACCTTTGCACCAAGATTTGCGAGATCATGAAAGGTGAAGTCACCAAATCATGAAAGGAATCTGAGCCATCCGATTGGAAGGACACATGTCACGAGATCACCCATATCAGGGATTTGAGCATTGAAGGTCAGAAGGGGAATTCATGAGGTCCAAAACTTCGAAGAAAGGAGGGAAGTTCTATCATGGGACCCGCGTAGAGTACATGTCGGGATTTCACCATTTCGGCATATCATAGGGTAAGAGGTCAAGACTCTTGTCCTAAAATTTCTGAAGTCGCGAAACTGCGAGAAAATTCACAGCCATCCGTTAGGAGGAGGACAAGTGGCAGAGATCTAGGGATCTCGCGAATTCAGGGTTTCGCAAGGTGAAAGCCCAAAGTTTGGGTGCTCCAAGTTGTGAGAAGTGAAGTCACGAAGTGCCAAGGTTGCACATAAGAGACAAGTGGCAGAACCACATGTTGGGCCCAGGAAACAATCAGTTGGACACACATCATGTGTTTGGAGGAGTCAACACCCTGTGGACCTCTCGCGTCTCGGGGACTCGGGAGAAAAGGGAACGAAGGTTTGATCCCTCGACTCACGAAGTCATGAGAAGCAAGAATGAGAGGTGGAAAGTCAAATCTTGCCTCTCAGGGGTTCAAGAATGAAAAGGGGCAAGGCTCGACATTTGAACTCACGAAGGTGCGAGAGGAGAAAGTCGCTATCGCTTAGCCTAGCCGGCGGTCGTGCAAGGGGGCGCTGACGAAAGGGGAGACATAACCATTTCATAGTATCGGGTATCGCAGAATTGGAGGAGGAAGGCTCAGAGTTTCAACTCACGAACTCGTGAAATCGCCAACCATGAAAAAGAACCTGTGGGTCGATTTGAAGGGGGGATTCCAACAGAGAATCCAAAAGATCTGATCCGGCTCAAAGGGCATATAAAACGATCCTGTGAGTGGATCTCGGTCCCAAGGGGCCAATAGGGTCTACATCACCATACCACCCATAGGCCAATGGAACAGTTGAAGCTTTCAACAAGATCCTGGAAAAGTGACTAACAAAGGTCTGTTGCGCAAATCGAGAGGACTGGTATGACCGAGTTCTAGTTGTACTATGGGCTTACCTGACAACAACAAAGAAAGTCCACAAGTACACACCATTCCAGTTGGTTTATGGGAGAGAGGAAGTGGTGCCTACAGAGTTCATCACTCCCAGTTTTTATATTGCACAAGTCACATGCATGACAGAGGATGAATCCATTGCGTAGAGACTTACAGAATTAAAATAACTTGAAGAGACCAAATTTCTAGCAGACTTCCATCAGTCGGTTGAAAAAGCAAGACAAAAATCTTGGCATGACAGGAACATTAAGACCAAGTTATTCACGTAAGGAGACAAGGTGCTACACTATTATATTCGGTACCAGAAGCATCCTGGCAAGCTGCGTATGCACTGGTTGGGACCATTCATAATTGTGTAGATCCGACCCTTAGGGGCAGTTAGACTTGTGCAATTGGATGGTGTGTTGCGACCAGGATGGGTGAATGGCGCTCGCTTGAAGACCTACCTGTCTCAAACTTAGAAAGAAGGACTGTCATTCCAGTCCGAAGGAGCTTGTACAATAGTTAGATTTGAGTTTTCTGAAATTTTTGTAAATTCAATTAATAAAGTCAATGTGTGCAGTGTTTCACCATGACACATAATTCATTTTTTGTTTAAGTGTTGTTTTATACAGAACTAATGACTCAGCAGTGCAGGATCCAAAGAATAAGATAATCCATTAATGATAGTCATTAATATGATGGGGACAACCTTTATGTTCAGAGGAAGGATGAATTTGAATACGATCTGAATCCATATGCCACACGAACCTAGTCTAGTCACATCCTTTATTTCCATTTCGGTACCATGTATAAAGTCAGTTAAGAAATAAAGCCACATTATGCAAAGATACCCTCGGATTTTTCACCGGGATACCCACCCTTCAAATGGAAAAGTCTTAAATTGGCCACATCCCTATTCTACTCACGCAAATAAGTAAATGCCAGAATCGCCCAATAGGATTTACCCTGTTAAACTATCCCGTCAGACAACTCATATCTCGTTGCATCCATACGGTCATGATGAACATCAATTACTACTAAACTTTCCCATTAAGCCAAGTATAAGGCCTTGATAACTCGCTTGAGAATGTATTGTTTCCAAAAGAGCATATCCCTTTCCAAATTCAGTAGAGTGAACCAGCTTGTACCATTGTGAAATCTACAGTCGTAACCCTAGTTCCTTGTTGCCGCAAAAGTGTGAATGTCGAGAGCCACAACAATATGAAGTTCCATGTCTAAAGAAGTGGTACCAGATGAGCCCTACGAGCCCCGAGTCAAGGTCATGGGAAATTGCAAAGGGAAGGTGGAGCATGTTAATCTCCTCGATATTGACCTCACGGATTCAGTCTTGTTCCCTTAGATGCACATAGATGTCTTTTTGGATATGGCTCCAGATGGAATTGGAGGCATGTAATTTATGCCAAAATCAGACTTCATCAATTTATTTAATTCGATCATCATGAACTTGAGAGACCTACCAGTCTTTGGTACTACTGGAGAGGTTGTGTAGTGCACGAAATTTCTGATAATAAGGGTGCATGAAAGAAGTATATGGTTGGATAAGCGTTATGCAATCCATGCTAAAGACATCTAGCAACTTACTAGACTATCCTCCCAAGGAGAGGATGTGTCAAAAGGATTCCAAGGTCCTGGCAAGGATGACAAAAAGAAATGCGAGCTCAACTTGTATGAGAAATTCAACACAAAGAGGGGGTACGCACAATAGTGATCGAACCCATACTACCAGAGATAGTTCGGACTGGCTGTTATATCATAGTGAGAAAGGTTATGATATCATACTACAAGGGTGAATGCACCCTAGATGCATTTTCAGTAACTGACTTTTGCACCAATGGAGTTGTGTTCAATTGGTGTAGTTACCTACTAGAGGAACTACTAGTGGCATGTGAGGAAGCATAGGAAAAGGGAGGAACCTTCACTTATGGATATCTACTCATGGCATTCACAATGTTCAAATGGAATCCAACTATGGGAAGACATCCAACGATAACAGACAAGGGGTGCATGGCGAAGATGTTCGAGCCATGGCAGTCCAGGACAGATTCGAAGAATACAGCCTTCAACGTCGCAGCGTTTTCTAAGTGCTACAACGGTCTGATAGACGCAAAATAGAGGTTGTGTATTCCGCAGGAGCTCCTCAACTACAATATGATAAATATTTCCTTCAGCATGAACTGACACCATATATTTGTTTGGCCGAGACATGCTAGCAGGGAATATTTCCACACAAGGATGTTGTCATTCTATCTGTACGAGGAAGCCTTTGAAAAAGAAGTCATGTCATGGGCAGGAGTCAAATGTAGTCAGCGCAAGTTGGGAATGCATTATATCCTACCTATGGAGCTACTGAAGAAGATAAATAAAGAGGCGGGAGCCAGACCAAGTTCAGGACCAGAGCCACAGAAACCAGAAGCTTCACTACAATCAGACTCAAAGGAGGAAGAAGAGATGCAACAGTTGGAGCGGAAAAAAATATCGTCCCTCCATTAGCTGCTAGCTGATGCCATGTTTTCAGGTGCAGATTTTAACTAGATATTGGGTGTTGTGTTTCATACTAAACCATTGGTGAAGAGGCCTAGAACCGAGGTCTCACCGAACAAACCTATGAACCCACAACCCCTTACATCAACCGCTCCCTGCATCCACTCAACGTTCAAATCCAACACTATCATTGACATTTAGGATGACCTGGAGCATGAACCATTTCCTCCTACATTCATCACTGAGCACCCACCATCATCACCACCACCCCAACCACCAAACCCCGCCACTACTAGTCAACCCCAGACCAAAACCCTAGAGATGATGTAGCTCGATCATCCAGAGATAGTGGAGTGAGGACTCCCAGGAACAACCCAAGAGTCACCTAAGCCAAGATCATAATTTTCTGGTCTAGACCCCAAAGGACTAGAGCAGAGCATGAAGATGAATGGTCTGAATCCATACACCCAAGAACAACATCCTGAGCCTTCGATGCAAGGAAAAGACACCCAAACTATAGAGGATCTAGAATCTAAAAGAAACCAACAAATCACCTCACCAGCCAAGGGTGAGGGTGCCCAAGAAATCACGATGCATGAACCAGATGCACCAAAAGAGCTAGAGATACCAGATGCTCACAACCAACGAGAATCAACAACTGGACAAAGTACGACATACGCTCATGAACAAATGGAACGGGTTCTCCAGGACCCTCAACAATGCATAGAACTAATGCAACATTTCATAGCTAGAACATAGGTTCTGACTCTTTTACCCACACCGCTCAGGATGAGGATCGCACCAAGGCCACCAAAATAGGAGGAGGTAGAGACCCACTCAGACCATTCCATGGCCAATGGGATTCCACTGTAGAAATGAGCACCCAACAACATAGCTCCTTCATCCATTGATCTGGTACAGTGGCTAGTGACGCAATTATTTGGACTGATCAGAGCATCAACTAATCAATTAAAGCAAAGGCTCCAGTAGGCCGAGAGATCCGTCAAGGTTGCAAGGAAGGAAGAGTTTGTCACGCAAACATGTAGGATGTAGGAAGCACATGAAAAAATCCAAGTTCAGCACAAACTGGAAAGAGTGTAGGAAAGACTTGCCAAAGCCTAGCCGGAGATTCAAAAGGTTGCGCCCGAATTACCTAAGGTCAGTGATGCAGGTGAGACAAAACAGTAGATCGAGTTGCTACAAGGAGCATGGACACAACTCACCACTCAAGCTGAGTAGTTGAAATCACAGTTACAACAGGCCCAACAAGAGGTAGAGCAACAGCCCCAGAATCTACAAGAGCAGATGCAGAAGATAGTATTGCAAGGTAACAACGCCCTAGTAGCACTGCACAAGCACACAACAGAATGCACAAAAATATTTAGGGAATTCAGTGACTGGATGGGCATCATTGCTCAACAAAACCAAGTCTTGGAGATGGTGTGCATAAATATCCAGATGCTAAATGAAGAAGTTGTGGCCACAATGGACCCTATGGAGAAACAACAAAAGTTCGACCAAATTCAACAAGCGGACAACACGCTGAACACCCTCTTTGAGGCACAGTCCATAGCAAAGAAAGAGTTTCACGAATTCTGACCTATTATTCAAGAATTATACATGCAAATGCATCAAGTTGATGCAACAACAAATTCTGAGTGGAACGTTTGGGTCAAGTCCAAGTCAAAGGCGGATATCAAGGAAACAACCCAACAGTTTGTTGTCGAGGCATCACTTCTCGCCCAGAAGTGGCAGGACAAAGTTGGAAACTTTCAAGGAGTGAAACAGCAAGCCTTAGAGTTGGTAACCGAGTTGGGCCCTTCATTTTAAGAGGTAAAAGAAGAGAAAGCACAAACAGAAGAGCCCAAGGAAGAAGAAAAGGAGGACAAGGAAAAACAGAAGATTCTCCTGGAATATGTGAAAGAACCAAGCACTTGAATCGAGGGCGAGTCAAGGATTGTGATCAGAGCCTGTTGGGCCCTTCGTTTTTGGATAAGGAATCGTCAAAGTTTTGACTGAGCATGAGTTGCGCAAGCTCCAGAAGAAGTTGGACAACAGAGAAAGAAAGAGCAACCAAAGCCAGTTGTGAAAGACAGCGCAACGCCAGCTAAGAAACAAATGGTTGCAACTGAACAAGAAAGCGTGCAAGCCAAGAAGGAAGACACAATCGAGCGATATATAGGGCTGAACATAAGTGTAAAAAGGTTGTTGATATTGCTGATGCTACCAAAGTTGGTTGATTAGTCATTGTATTTGTTGTTACCTAGTGGATTATGAGTTGGTCCTGAGTTGATTGTTGTAAGTGGAGTGAAGTCAAGTCCTGATTCTGTAATGAATTGATCTATCATTTGAGAATTGGAGCTCTGCGACATGAGTCCAGAGTCAAGAGTCTATACAACACACTACCATGTAATTCTAAGTCTGGAATCACAGAAAGATTCTGAAGATAATATGAAGAAGGACCTAAATTTTCAAATATTAAGTGTCTATGTGTGTTTACTTATGCATTACAATATTTCCTTATGGATTACGAGTTCTATTTGATGGTTCTATGTTTAACTACTTGTTTGCAATGTAAGTAGGTTCGATTATTGCACATGTAGGTTTCATATCTATTCATGTCTTTTGTGTAAGATCAAGAATGAGTCTTGAAGGCTCTATGGATCCTCTTAAGTCTTTTCCCTACCCTTCCCTATCTATTTGTATCAACAACGCTTCGGGTGAGACTTCTTCTCTTTGGAGGAGATGAAAATGCCAACGATCTAGACTACATGGTACCTTTTGTTGGTAACCTCAGAAGGACCCTGGTCTGATCAAACTTGTGCCAACATAAGTGATAATGATGTAAATGTTTGGTTTCGAGTTTAATGAGAAAATATGAATGCATGTAAATGAAGAATCAAAATTCTTGAGTAAATCGAAATGTGCTTGGTTTCCCTCATTGTTTAAGTTTTCTAATCTATGAATCTAAGAAAAAATCAGATGGTGTTGGATACCCCCGAACCTCTTGCATTTTTAAAAGGATTGTTTGCAAGATATGGAAAAAATCTACATTTGGTGTTGGAGTACTTCACACACACCCAAGATTTATTTTTCCTAAGATTTTCCCTATGTTTATTAGTCATTATCCAGTCTCCTAAAGTTTAGGGGAGAATATTCGTCTAGGATAATATTCCTCTAGGAGAATATTATATTTAGTTTTCACTTCAGTTTGATTAGTTGAGTGGAGTCTATATGCTACATTGTGATTATCACCATGCAACATTGGGATCATCACCAACTAATGCGCATTTTCCTTGGGATCATCACCAGAATAGAACATTACTCATGATTCCTTGATCGCCTCCTCACTTCACTCTCTTTCAGTAAGTTAATTGAAGACTAATAGACTAGTTAACTCATCTAGGTGGCAGTTCATTCTCGTAACTGCTCGAGAGACTAGACTAGGTAGCAGTTTATTCCCGTAACTATTGGTGTGTGTCCAGATCACAATATACCACCACTATGGTGCATTAGATTCCCCTCCAGTGCGCATTAGTTGAGTTATACAAAGTATATCATGTGTAAATTATCATTCATCCATTTGGTTAATGAGAATTCTTCCATTCTTTCTCTCTTGCTTCTCTTTTCTTCTATTTTCTATGCAACTGTGTATGTCAATTCCTAGCTATATCTATTTTGTGTAGGTTAAACACATTTACATGGTATCATATCCTATGGACTACTAGGGAAAAGACACACCAAATTATTTTTGTAGGTACCAAAGATTGAAGACAGTGGAAAAATGGAATTTCCAAAAGAATTCATTCTTACACCTTACAACTTCTTTGCATGGAAGGAGAAGATGATAATGCATTTTTGAAGTAAAGGATTCTATAGGTTAACCATGAACATAGAGGCAAAGCCAACATCAGCCTTCGAAAATTCCAATTATCTAAATCGAATGGATGAAGCGTTCAGAACAATATGAAGTTTCATTTCTCGTGAAATTCTCTTTCACATATCCTCTTGTAAAACCCCCAATGAAGCCTAGACTAGCATGGAAGGGATTTTTGGAAAATAGGATGAGATGAGGGGACACATGTTCAAGGTAGAATTGCTCACATTGGATCCAAAAAACTTCGAAAATCTCCAATATTTCTTTACCAAATATAAGGATTTGATGTCACAACTCAAGGCTTGCGAGGTTGATATATCCGAGGAGAAACAAATGGTTCTCACCACTCTCTCCAAACTTTGTCCAAAATACTCAGTGTTTTTATCCACATTTCATTCAGTTATATTCGTATCTGGATCTACCTGAAAGATGCCCTCTCTTGATGAATTTATGAAGTCTCTGACACAAGAGCAAAGACAACTCATCAACATGGGAAAAATAAAAGGCACATGCACTTAATGTGCAAGATGGCAGTGGTCATCAATATAAAAAATATAAAGATAAAGAAAAAATTAAAGCACATGAAAATCCGAAGAAGGAAGGGTACTCAAAACTCTTAAACGATGCCTCCGGATCCAAAGGTGGAAAGGAAATAAAAGGGGAGTGTTGGCACAAGGGTAGAACCAAGGTTCAACGCTACAACAATGCACCAAAAAAACCCTAACTATTGGCCCTTTCAGCGACACTTGCAAAGCAAATGAAGTCTCACCCGAGGTAGAGGTAGGGGTGGTTGCAGGACTCAGATATCTGCAACCTTAGTTGGGACATAGATTTGTGATTCTAACACTTAATAGATCACTTATAAGTTATCATTCATCAATATCCATTTCTTAGTTATAGCGTAGTTAAATCCTACCCTCAGCGCAGATAAACCCTAAACTACAGAGCATCACAGTATTCATCCAAATATAAGATATTTAAGCACTAATCATATTTATATAGGTCATATCTAACATCCATCGATATCATTAAGCACTAAGCATCAACACATCTATCTATCATTCATTTGTATTAAAGCACTAAGCAAGTAAACACATAAGCACATCAATATATCGCACAAAGCATAGCAACACAGCATGTACGTGGTTAACCCCGACCCTAGGGCTACATCCACCAACTCTTATCTTCTTTATTATCTTTGGTCAATATTCTTACAGGAACATAGCATCCAAATCCTACTCCGCAGAAGATAGGAGATCTGTGTACACTCCACTAGATCCTCCTTCGAACTAGGGTACAACACCAAACCTTACACTGTCTCTTAGAGTTACTTGCACTAGACTTGCAAGACTCACACAGTATGCACAAAGCACTTACAGCTCTTGATCACATAGATCGAACACTAGCACTTAGCACCTCTTACAACTAACTCCTCATTACATCACCTAGTCTTCTATATTGTTACACATTATTTTCGTCATTCCTATGATCATTAATGATGTAAACCTATATGTTGCCTTCAGAGGGGTCAGTGGCCTAAGTTCCTGAAGAGAGAAGGGAGAAGAACTTCTCCTGAGAAAAGAAGTTGATTTTTCCTATGTAAAAACCTCATAAAAAGGGAAGTTCGCAGGTTGCTATATAGGCAGGGTGTAAGAATGACCCATTCTTGCAGGTTGCACTATAGCCAGGGTGTGAACACCTCGCAGGTTGCTCTATAGCTAGGGTGCAAACATTCCAACACGTGGGAAAAATGATCGTTTTCTTGAATCTTCTAGAAGAAGAAGCTTCTATGGTGAGGTGGCATCCGAATCATTTGGATCTTACTCGCTTTCATGATTTAGTGGGATCATCCTAACCTCCTCACCTTATCCTCTTCAACTTATAAAAGAAGAGGAGCTCTCATGGAGAAGCGGTTCATGAGCTTGAGCTTGGGTTAGCTTTGTTGGTTCTTGAGTTTAGAATTATTAGCATGGTTGGAGTGGCTTTGAGATTTGCTTTGTCAAGATAGATTGTGAGTAGCTATCAGATCTATGGTTTCAGAATCCTTGGAGCAAGAAGTGTGTGGGGAATGAAGGACAACTGGAAGGGACCTTACGACATCAAGGCAATGGTTGTAATCTCTCTTTCACATTTAATATGATACAGTAATATGATTCTTTCCTATAAAGATTGTTGTGTTTTATTGTATGATTCCTTGATCACATACATAGGTTTTTATTGAGTTTATGCTATTGCTTTCACTTCAATTGGTTTGTATTGTTTTGATCTTGATGATATGAGAGCATTGGAGCAAGCAGGAGCAACAAAGACTATAGGAAGCGATTATAAGGTATGATACTTATTCTTGCCTCTTAGTAAATTCAATATTTAAAACTTAAAGAAAGCGTCCTATTCTATCCTGTTTTGTTCTAGATCCAGGTGGATCTAGGGAGATCGGTTCGTGTCCGCACTTACGGATTTATCCAATAACAAAATTGGTGACTCCACTGGGGAACGGATTGTTTCCTAGTTAGTCTAGTTTCCCTTGCTTTGATTGCTTGTTTTTTGGTCTCTGAGTCTGTGGGAGATCCATCAAGACTCTCTGGATTTGAAAGTTCACTCAAAATGTTTGTCCTTTTTCCAAATTTTGTGTTTACAGACATTCTCGCACTGTACCCTTTAGTGGCCTGCGAGAATCATCTGAGTTCGCACCCTACTATGTAATCCAGTGCGAGGTGTTTGCACCTTACCTGTGTCTAGCCTACGAACTCCACTAAGGTTCGCACTGCACCCTATAGCTAGGCTACGAACCCATTTGAAATTTGTGTTTAGAATTAGGATATCCTATTTTTTGATGCCCAGTTTTGCTTTGATCAGCTGGATTGAACTTTTGGAGCCTATATTGATCTGTTTACAGTCTGCTTGACATCCTTTGAGTTGTTTTTAGCCACTTTTTCTTTGTTTTGTTTTGAAAGATTGGTCTCTTTCTTTGAGTGTCTTTCAATTACAAAGCATGTGTTTCCTTTAGAATTGTTTAGGGAAAGATCAGATTTCTTCTGAATAGTTCGCTTTAAAAGAAAATTTTTAGTTTGGGTTTCTTTGTTTTAAGAAAGTTCATTATTTCTTTTAGTGAAATTTTTGAAACAAAAAGATTTATTTTCTTGCTTTATATTTTGGGGGCATTCTTGCGTTTTCAGTAGCGAAATTACATGATTGATATTGATGAGTGCGAAATTTTTTTGGGACATTGTGCATATGGGAATGATAAGTGTTTTCTCCTTCTCGTAGCATAGATTTCATTGAAATGAAAAGATTGCATCTTCATGTCTTTGCATAATTTTTGATTCGGTCAAAACACCATATTGTCCACGCCATTTTTTCGTCTTGAGTAACAACAGCCATAAAATAAAGCACCTATAAAAATTGATTAGACATTTTTATCTTTTCTGGTAGCAAACCTACATTAGATCAGATTGTAGGGATTTGGAATAGGTGTGAAAGATAACTTTCCAAAGCTGAAAAAAAACATAGTATCTTGAGTTAGGGAGCGGTCAAATTCCATTTGCAACATATTGTCTTGGGAAGCCCTTCTCACACAAGGGTCAAGCACTAGGTCGCATTGATGTTGGCAGAGTTACTCACCCTGCTTTGTTGACATCAGTGTAGAGATTGCACGTATTATGGGGGTCACTT
>JZKD02S0729187.1:145080-162826 GCA_000966675.3 Picea glauca | reverse complement strand
GGTTTCCGACCGACTGTTCCTTGTTCCCTACACACACTCGACAAAGTATTTCAGCTATCACTCTTTTCTAACTTCATACTTTGGGGGGCTCTCTGTTACACATTATTTTCGTCATTCCTATGATCGTTAATGATGTAAACCTATATGTTGCCTTCTGAGGGGTCAGTGGCCTGAGTTCCTGAAGAGAGAAGGGAGAAGAACTTCTCCTGAGAAAAGAAGTTGATTTTTCCTATGTAAAAACCTTATAAAAAGGGAAGTTCGTAGGTTGCTATATAGGCAGGGTGCGAGAATGACCCATTCTCGTAGGTTGCACTATAGCCAGGGTGCGAACACCTCACAGGTTTCTCTATAGCTAGGGTGCAAACATTCTAGCACGTGGTAAAAATGATTGTTTTCTCGAATCTTCTAGAAGAAGAAGCTTCTATGGTGAGGTGGCATCCGAATCGTTTGGATCTTACTCGCTTTCATGATTTAGTGGGATCATCCTAACCTCCTCACCTTATCCTCTTCAACTTATAAAAGGAGAGGAGCTCTCATGGAGAAGAGGTTCATGAGCTTGAGCTTGGGTTAGCTTTGTTGGTTCTTGAGTTTGGAATTATTATCATGGTTGGAGTGGCTTTGAGATTTGCTTTGTCAAGATAGATTGTGAGTAGCTATCAGATCTATGGTTTCAGAATCCTTGGAGCAAGAAGTGTGTGGGCAACGAAGGACAGCTGGAAGGGACCTTACGACATCAAGGCAATGGTTGTAATCTCTCTTTCACATTTAATATGATATAGTAATATGATTCTTTACTATAAAGATTGTTGTGTTTTATTGTATGATTCCTTGATCACATACATAGGTTTTTATTGATTTTATGCTATTGCTTTCACTTCGATTGGTTTGTATTGTTTTGATCTTGATGATACGAGAGAATTGGAGCAAGAAGGAGCAACAAAGACTATAGGAAGTGATTATAAGGTATGATACTTATTCTTGCCTCTTAGTAAATTCAATATTTAAAACTTAAGGAAAGCATCCTATTCTGTCATGTTTTGTTCTAGATCCAGGTGGATCTAGGGAGATCGGTTCGTGTCCGCACTTACGGATTTATCCAATAACATATATATATATATATTACAAAATCGGGCCTATACATGGGTAAACCCATGGGCCAAAATTCCCATACCCGTTACATAAGCCCAAAACCCAAAAATCCCTAAAAAGGGGTCGAGATCCAGTGATCTCTACTTCGTCTTGCGCTCTACCTTCGACAACCTGCCGAAGTCCCAAAAATAGGTCAAACATGACCAAGAATCCACAAAACTTGGTCAAGGGCCAACGGCCCCCCAACACTCACCTGTGACTTGTCCCGAGTCACTCTAGTCTGGTTAGTTATCATTCAAAATCCTTGATATTGTATCAAGCTTCTTCGACTTGTTTTTGTGCCATGACCTCCTGTTTAGTGAACGCTTGGATGACTGCTTTGTTGATAGGTCCCTCTAGGTAATGTTTAGCTACAGTGAAGACTTGCTCCAGTTCTACTCCTAGGCCTTCGATCTCTGCGACCAATTGGAAAGCCTCATACTGTACAATTTGGAGCCTATGAGTTACTTTGATAACTCTACTTTGAGTGGTGTGGACCTACTGTTGGGCAGTGTGTTGCTCCTGGGATCGCTTCATTCTTTCCACAACTGACAGGGGCTTCAACTGTTCCTGTATTGTCTCTACTTTCTTCTTCACCTCCTGGAGGTGTGACTCTAGTGCCTTCTGTTATGTATTCTCATTTATTCTCTCATACATATGGGCACTGCGATCACTCAATTGTTTTGATTCCATGGCAAGGGCCTTTATTCTCTCAACTGTGCTTCGAGCAGTTTCTTTTTTTTTATCCCTTACATCCTCTGGGGTGTCAGGCACTATGCAGAGCTCTAAGTCTGCTATTCTTTGTTGTAGCTACTAGATAGCTTCCATGAGCTACTCTACTTAATGTGTGACTCGATATTCTTCCCTTGGTTCTAATCTTGTCACGGAGTGAAGTGCTCTATTGACTGCTTCTTTCACTTTGAGTTGCTCTATGAGCAACTGTTATTTTTCTTGTTGCATCTATGATTTCTCTTCTTCAAAATTTTCTTGGAGAGAAACGTTCTCCTATTCTGCAACTCTGCATTTTTTTATGATTACGCCTTGCACTTTCTTCAAGGCCTGGGTGGCTTGTTCTATTTCTTCTTGTGCACGACAAATGCGAGCTTCGACCGCATCAACTAGTCGGTGGAGTTGGGCTGGTTCGTCTCCCAACTCTGGTTCTCCTGATGGCAGGGTCACAGTGGAGACTGAGCGACTCGAATGAAGGGCATGCTATATCGCTCGAACTTCGACCTCAATTCTATCGTACATTTCCTCCTACTTGGCCTCTTGTTTCTCCATGATTTCCAATGAAGCGTCATTTAAAGATGCTATGATAAAGTCAAAATCATCAGTAGTGAGTACAATCTGCATCTTGGTCATGGTGAATCATGATTTCTTCTAGGAAGAAGGTTTCGGGGGAGAAACCTTCCTCTTCTTCAAGGGGTCAACCTCATCTCTAGGCGATGTTACTTCACCTTGCTTCTGTTTAGTTTATTTTCCATTTATCTCTTCTACTTCATCATCACCCCCTCGGTCAGGTGATACTGAAGTAGTCTTTCCTGAGGCACTGCTTAATTATTGGACCTCTTCAGTCTTCTTCCTTCTGCTAGTTCTGGGTGTGTTATGTTCTTTGTGAGTGGCCTTCGGGTTGTCTAGTTAAGGGTCAAACATCTCTGCAGGGTCAGAGGGGATAAGGAGGTCTGCGGACCAGTCCTTAGTGATCTCCTCAAGGTCCTCTTCTGTGAGTTTGTAGTACAACTAAAGATGCTCCTTATGTTTATCAGCTCGTGCTGTAATGTAGATGAATTCTCTATCTACGCAAAAATTCATCAGGGGTCGGAACCTCTATAGGGTGTTCGGATTCATGCGAGGTTCAAATTCGATGGCTCTCTTCAACTAAAGGTAATATGTATGAAAAAAAGAGTTTGAATGCTACTTTTTGTTCATATCACTCGAGTACTAGAGTGTGGTGAACTTCGCAACAAGTGACTCGAATGGCTCAATATCCAGGAAGGTCGCACCTTCTGGCATCTCCTAGGAAAAAAACGCAATGAGGATCAGGATTCAGCTAAAGTGAAACTTGTAGCCCCAATTCTGTGCTTTGCGGCAGTCTAGTTCCAATTGATTAACTAGGTACTTCACCCAGTTCATTTGTATGCCTTCCATGCACTTCCCTGCAATGTCAACAACAAATCCTGTGACCTGCATAGGTCTATTATGTTCTTCCTTACTAGTTTTCAAACTATTAATTGGCATGCTAGGCGCACTACGCCATTCTAGATGGAAGCTATTGTGTAGCCTTGCATCCCCTTCTCAACATCGTCATATGTATCCTTAATATTCTGTGCTAGTGCGTGATATGTGGATTTTCTTGGATAGAACTCCTGTGGGTTGGGTCCTTGCATACTTAATCCGATGATCCTATGGATCAACATTAGATCGACTGTGATATGGTGGTCTAGCCATAAGTAGCCTCCATGGTAACATGAAAGTAGTATCTTGACACAGACGTTAACTTCCTGGTGCCTTCCAAAGTGTGGGATTTTCATTACATTCAGTAGGGTGGACTACGCGAGGTTCATCATCCACGACTGGGGGATTATCTTTGAATTCTTCCCCTTCATCCTAGTCAAGTATTTATACGAGGCAAGCATGCTATGGTTATTGCAATATCCTAAGTTAAAGTCGTTGAACTTCAATGTGGTGATATTTTTCTGTTGTGCTTGAACTAAACGTATCCCCTTCAGGAGGTACACAGTAACAATGGTGTACTCGAAATCTCTCGGCACACTATCATGACTCCAGTAAGCCAGAGGCAAGATGTAGTTGGGAAATATGGTCAAGATCAGCTTCGCATTTGCTAGGTCATCTTTGTGCTTGGTTCTCTTTTATGCTGATGGTCGGGATGGTCCGGCTCCGCGAGTAGTCGACGGAGAGGCTTGCACTCCTCTGTCGATGATGCTTGTACACCCACAGACATTACTCTCTCAGAAATTACTCATTCAGTCATGATATTTATGAGTACCTCCTTCACAAACTCTTCAAATGCACTAAGTCTTCGTAAATACACGCTCGTGGTTGAATATCTCAGGTTCAATGAGTGACTACTCAATGCAATGGGATGGATGGAAATAGCATGATGATCATTGTGTGAAATCAACTATTCTACGGGCTCATATAATCACGGTTGGAAAAAGTGTTCTCGATTCATGGCACGACAAGATAGATAGATAACTTGGTAATGGATCTCTTGCAACAGGTGATAAGCCTTCATTACTGGATTTCTATCCGTTACGGCATGGTCCCAATGGTCTGGTGGCGAACTTTCTCACCATAAATGCCTTTCTACCCATTCAGGTTGTCGGTCTAATGGTTATAATATTCCCAATGGCTATATTGCTTCACCATGGCGAAGTGCCATGTGATGATGTTTTGATATCCTAACGAAGTTCCAATTTTGCAAATTTTCCTTCTCCGAAGTTCCCTCTGGAACCTTCTGTAACTTTTCGATCTTAGCTCGCTTCTTACATAGATTTATATCCTTTTTCCCAGTGATTTTCGTCTCAGTATTCCTTTTATCATTCTGATTCTTATCTCCTCTTGGCATAGTAACTTTGCGTTGTTGAGATTATTTCCTAGAAATCAGGGGTAATACTTCATCTATATCTGGAATAGGTACTCCAGTCTTTTGTGGGTCTTCTAGTGTTCTTCCCACTTCGAAATCTAAGTCTCTGGTTATAAATAGCTTCACTCGGTTCTCCCATTCTTCAATCAAGTGTGCGATCCTCCTATTCATGAAATCTTTCAACTCTTGCTTCTTCTGTTCTAAGTCTTCTTCGTCCTTCCTTCTGGCCTGATCTCTTTCAATCCAAGGTTTTCCTAATAACATAGAAAATGGAGCGTTGTTCTCTATAAATGTAACAACTTCAAATTATTCCTCTATCGAAGTTCCATTGGTACTCATAGATATCTGGGTGAGCTTTCCACTTAGGTCTATCATCTTTCCTCTTAATAGTACTATTCCTCCTAATGAAGGAATCATAGCAGGATTTCCTAAAGTTTCCCAAGTTCTTTCTGTCATAATATTCACCTGTGTTTCTTCATCTAGAACGCAGTCAATGTCGAAGTATCCTATTCTTATTTCTATACATTCTTTTTCTTTGAAAATCTCTGGTAGGTTGACATGTCGGTGGTCATTCAGGGTTTCTTTCATCTGTAGCAATACTTTCTCTGATTCTTTCTGGGGTTCTGCCATGGTTTCAGTTACTTGAACTTTCTCGTGGTATTCTTGTCTCATATTCATCCTTTCAACCTTATCAATCATTCTAAGGCAATCTAAAACTTCATGGTCCATAGCGTTGCAACAAAGGCAACTAGGTATTCTTCTAGGGAATTCCTTAGTAGGATGTCCTAGTTTTCTGCAACTGTAACAAAGGATTAATCCAAATTCTTTCTAGGGTCCTGCATCCATTTGTTAGTCCAAATATTCTCTTTATGAATAGGTATAACATATTTTTCATTATTCTTATTAGATCTACTTATATAAAATCTTCGTTCATCTATTAGTGCCCTTGTTTTCAAGATAGGACAAAATCTATCAACCATACCTAGATCCATACTCTAGAAACAAAATTTTCCACTTATCTTACTTCTACATATCATAAATCTTATATATCTTACCTATTTAGTCTCACTTGCACCTTTATCAGGGCACAAAGCTCTCATATCTTACCTCTTTTCTTCAGATCTGACCCTGAACAGAGCTCCACAGATCAAGTAGTATTGTGTACTAGGGAAACATTTCTATGCACAAAGCTTTTCTCTTTTTCAGTTTAGATATTTGCACAAAGCTCCTTTATCCTCAGTTCCTAGCAATCATAGTTTCAAGTCCTGGCAATGGAACCATTTGTTGGCACAGGGGCAGACCCAGGGTTCAACGCTACAACAATGCACCCAAAAAACCCTAACTATTGGCCCTTTCGGCAACACCTGCGAAGAAGATGAAGTCTCACCCAAGGTAGAGGCAAGGATGGTTGAAGGAATTAGATGTCTGCAACATTAGCTGGGACACAGATCTGTGATTCTAACACTTAACATAGCACTTAGCAGTTATCATTCATCAATATCCAGTTCTTAGTTACAACGCAGTTAAATCCTACCCTCAACACAGATAAACCCTAAACTACAGAGCATCACGGTATTCATCTAGATCTAAGATATTTAAGAACTAAGAATATTTATATAGGTCATATCTAACATCCATCCATATCATTAAGCACTAAGCATCAAAAGATCTATCTATCATTCATCTGTATTAAAGAACTAAGAAAGTAAACACATAAGCACATCAATATATCACACAAAGACTAAAAACACAGCATGTACATGGTTCACCCCCACCCTAGGGCTACATCCACCAACTCTTCTCTTCTTTATTATCTTTCGTTAAGCTTCTTACAGGCACATAGTGTCCAAATCCTAGTCTGCAAAAGACAGGAGATCTACGTGCACTCTGCTAGATCCTCCTTCTTCAACCTAGGGTACAACACCAAACCTTACATAATCTCTTAAAGTCACTTGCACTGGCCTTGCAAGCCTCACACAGTATGCACAAAGCACTTACAACTCTTGATCACATAGATCGAACACTAGCACTTAGCACCTCTTACAACTGACTCCTCATTAGATCGCCTAGTCTTCTATATATATTACAAAATCGGGCCTATACATGGGTAAACCCATGGGCCAAAATTCCCATACCCATTACATAAGCCCAAAACCCAAAAATCCCTAAAAAGGGGCTGAGATCCTGCGATCTCTGCTTTGTCTTGTGCTCCACCTTCGACAGCCTGTCGAAGTCCCAAAAATAGGTCAAACATGACCAAGAATCCACAAAACTTGGTCAAGGGCCAACATGGAGAAATGCTCTTACTATCATAAAGCATTCCATCTAGAATATGCATGTATGCAGAAACAGATAGATCTAATGACCCAAATACTTCAGAAAAACAACCTTGGAGATCGCATCCCTGAGGGTTCTAAGAAGAAGAAACCAGAAGATCAGAATCCCAAGAAAGGAAATTCTAACCATGCTTTGATTGCCATCAACTCCTCTCTCAATTCTTAGATCATAGATTCAAGAGAATCAAACCACATGGCTGCCACAAAATAGGTCTATTATTCATTGGATGCATGCAAAGATCCTCCAATTCTAATGGGGGATGTTGAGACCTAAAATTGACTTTCTCATTACCCTATTTTACTCTTCATCTATACCTTTTTGGACCTACCTAAATCTTGAGTGAATGACAAGAATGCTACCAATTTCTAGTAATAAGGTCATAAGGTAAAGTATGATTAATTCATGTATTTTGTGGTTTATTGAGTTAAGGAATTAAATATTTCATGTACTAATGCTCGATTTGTCATATGTGAATCTTTCACCCCTAGATGTCTAGCATTCCTATACCAGCTCTGTCATGATCCGATACCTGCGCACCAAGATTGTTGTTGTCTGATCTGGTACCAAATGCGTCCAGTACTAAATCTTACCTGTGGTGATCCAGTACCAACGAACATGCTTTGTTGTAATCCGGTACCAACGAACACACTCTGTTATGATCTGGTACCAATGGGCATGCTCTGTCATGATTCGGTAGCACCTTTTGCGCCTTATCGTGATCTAGTACCATCTGCCTGTTACGATCCGGTACTGATATGGAAGAGCCTAATGCACTAAGTTAAGTGCCAGATCTCACCTAAGTCAATTGGTGGATGTCTATTTGTTTAGCAAGGCTATGATAAGAATAGTTTGTTAATTGCCTCATCCTCATGCACTTCGTGTCATGAGGATGAAGCTGAAAATGTAACCGAATGATAAAACTTAAACAACTGATTGATTTTCAAATCAGTTCGCCTCCTTGTGTTTCATAATTCAGACTATTAAATAGTTGTGGCAAGGATGGTAGAAGGGTAGGAGAGTTAGCATATCATCAATATGTAAGCAGCGTATGATAGTACAAAACATATCCTGAGTAAAGATTAATGGAATGTCATTTTATCTCCATATTCTGATTTTCTATGATTAAGAATGAGTTGAGTTGTTAAAGAGAGTTTTGATTTTATGTTTTTAAGTGTGAGTGAGAGTCATGTGTGTGTTAAAAGAAAGCTTTATGTAGACTTCAGCAGCTGACCTGTTGAAGCGGCATGGACCCACCACCCAACAAAGGTCATCCTCTTCGTAAATTAGCATTATTTGTTTTCAATAGTATAAACATTAAATTAGCTAAAGCTTTAACTCTGTTAGATGATAGCAGTACAGCTTTGATTAAGATTTCCATTTTATAATTGCTTAGATCTTTAATTGCTCTGTTTTTACATATTCTCTGTTTATATTCTCATGAGTTTGGTTTACTTGAGTGATCATAGCTGTTGGCAGCAATAGTCAAAACTACTTGGAGAAGAACTAGTGAAGTTCATTGTGAACCATAGTAGAACCAACATATTGATTGTTGAACTACCTATGCTATGCTAATTGATGTGTGATTTCCTTTCAGAAAGTGTGGATTCCATAATTAGTTTTCTAGTTCAGACATTAGAGTTGATCTATCAAACCAATTCCATATCATACTTGCATGTTCCATAATGGAATAGATAGCCTCCCTGTGAAAGACAACCAAAGTGCATTGCAGTTTTCTATTTTGATTTGTTTCCAGCATGCATAATCTAGTTTAATTCTATACTCGTGACATTAGGAATTACCTTTCTAACTAGTGTCTTGTAACTCTGTTGATTATGAATCCCGGATTGATAATTAATGAGTGCATTATATTAGACATATAAGTAGCACAACAGGGGGCAACTCTCTAGTCGAGGTCACTGATAAAGGAAGGATTGAACTCACAAACGGAAGCTTTGAGAATGTGTTGCACATTCCCAAACTTTTTGTCAATATTCTCTCCATGTATCAGATGAAAAATTATGGAATCAGAAAGAGATTCATATTCACACCTGATGTAGTGGATATCTATGACATGAAAACCAATTACAGGGTTGCTACCGGTGAGGTAAATCATCAATCTATACTTTACACATTTTCTGAATTTATTGAACCAGATTTTGCATTACTACTTACCCATGCTTATGAAAACAATAGGATATGGCATGAAAGGTTCAAAAATTTAAATTTCAGATATATGCAACAACTTATAAAGAAAGGAATGGTTGATGGTCTACCCGACATCCACTTCTCCAAAGGAATTTGTGAGGGATGTGTTCTTGGAAAACACCCTCAAGAGAAATCCGACAAAGGAAAGACTCAGAGAGCTGCCTCTCCTTTACATCTGATCCATAGTGACCTCATGGGCCATTTTCCACATCCATCAATCAGAAAAGCAAGGCACGTGCTCATTTTTGTTGATGATTTCTCATGCTTCACATGGATTTTCTTTCTTAGGAAAAAATCAAAGGTCTTTCAACAGCTCAAATATTTCAAATCCCTTGTTGAGACACAGTCAGGAAAGAAAATAAAATCTCTAAACTGATAACGAGGGAGAGTATGTCAACCATAATATCCAGAATCTTTTTCATGAGGCATGGATTTAGTTGCAACACATGGTTCCCTATACTCCACAGCAAAACGAAGTTGTTGAGTGGAAAAATAGATATCTAAAAGAGATGGCATCTTGCATGCTACATGCAAAGTCACTTCCAAAAATATTATGGACTGAAGCACCTAATTGTGCAACCTTCATCCAAAACATATCCCCCCATAGATCTTTCAAAGATAAGACCCCTTACGAGGCTTGGAGTGGCCTCAAACTGGAAGTGACCCACTTTTGTATTTTCGGTTCACGTGCATGGGCCAGGATTCCCTCTAAGAAGAGGAAGGTACTTGAACCACAGAGAACAGAGTGTATCTTTGTTGGATACCCCAATGGTGAGAAGGGATACAGACTCATTGATCTTTCCTCGGACCGGCTCATCATTGATCATAGTGTCCAATTCGAGGAAAGTGTCTCGCATGTACCTTAACAGCCGTATGCAAACATTTTTGTTCTTCCAACTGTCAGAGATGACAAGTGTTGAAACATATATATTTTTCTAAAACTTTAGAATTCAAAAACTTCATTTTTGTTTAAATAAATACAAATGCGTGCTTGGATACTAACCTTGATAAAATATTCTAATTAATTTAAGTCTAAAATCTTTTAAAATTCATGGAGCTGCCCTTTCATTAAAAAGTCAAATCACTAAGACAACCTTCAAAGTATCGGGTTTCGGGGTTTCGTAATACTAACATTTAGACATACAAAGAACTCCAAAGTCCCTATATGCAAAGTCACGAATCTAGGTTAAATTAAATCGAGTTAATTAAAAATTAAAATGATTAATGATAATTAACCTTATCGCAAATTCGTGTTTTGGGAATCCTGCCTCAAACAATAACTCAAACTCCCGATACCCGAAATCAAGAAATCATTAATTAATCACGATTATTTACAAACATTAAACATGATTAATATTAAAGGGATTAAACGCCCAAATCTTTTTATTAAAGCGATTAAACGCATTGTCAGTGAAGGTATATGTAATTTGATTTGTTTAAGGAAAGAAATATTTTCATTTTGATTACATTCGCATTTTGACAGAACATGCTTAGCAAGACACTCAGTCCTGTACATTCTCTGTGACAATTAACAGGTTTCTGAGAATTGCTACCATGCCGCCTCGAAAAGAAATTAAAGAAATTGGTGAAAGTTCAGGCTAGAGCTCATATATTTTCTCCGATACCTCGCCTAGAAGTATAGATACAGTTAATACTTAGATGCATGTATTCAACATCCTATAGTATGAACTGGTAAACTGCCCAAATGATTCAAGCGAAAATGAAAAGGAAGATTTGTCTACCAAATATAAGATTGTTTCTTAGTAAAAAATTCATAAGGTAGCAACAAGGCTGCGACTTTTACCCTATAATGATATGATTGGATGGGCACTCGATCATGTTGATATCCCAACTAGAAATATTTTCAATTCTCAGAAAATAGTTGTTGGGTCATTTCGGCCAGAACACATACAGGTGATGTACAAGTTGTCTGCATCACAAAACTTTATTTACAAATTTCCTAGAAGATTTTAACAATAAGGAGTGTGATCAATATGGAAAAAACCTTTCTGACTAGATCAAGGACTGGTATCCACACCCAAGAAGGTTCAGAGCCAATGCTCACGACATATACTCAATTTCATCGTTAGCACCATATTTTATGTATATAGTGATGATGATGTGTAGACTTTATGGGAAAGAGAACACATATCATTTCTTGCTACCATGGGTACCCATGATACACACAGTAGTGGAAGGGTATTCCTTTGACTGGGCTAAGATATTGTCAGACAATATGACTAGTGAAATTACAGAATATCGGACACAAAGAAACAAGGGGCAACCAACTTCATTCTTCATGTCAGCATATATTATGGATGCCATTTGTTTCATGACACCTTTCTCATTGATGGGCCAGAGATGGACTCCAAATAGTGTAGAGCCAATTCACATTTATCATTTGAAGCTCTGGGAATACAAGGTGAAAGATTTCTTCTATGAAATCTATAACTGGGTAGTGGTGTCAATGCACATTGCTATATTTGGTCATCCTCCTCCTAGAATTTTAGATAAAATTGTGGCTAACTTGGGAAAATTGGCAGACTGGTATATCGAAGAACAATTTTCTTATATCAGAGTTTTTGGTTGTTCAGTTCCTCCCTATGCTCTACCACAATTTTTACCATACCGACTAGTGTGTCGAGAAGTCACACGACAAATTGTACTTGGTGGAATCAGCAAAAATCCCAAAGTAGTACAAACAAAGGCATGGCCATCATTTCCCTTACATATTGGTGCATTTACTTTATTGGATTTCGGCCACTCTAGAGTGGAGTTCGCATCCTTAGAAGAAATAAAGTTGTTCAAAATTGAATTTAAGAAGCATGACCCACAGAAGGTCGTGGGTAACTACATGGCCAGTTGCAACCTGAAAAAATATGAACACGAGGATTCTCCTCATGATGAGATTTTTCGAGGAGCGAGATATTATTCAGAGGTATTAGGTCAGATTCGAGCTCTGTCACCTGACAAAATGATTGAATTCTATGACTTCCATAAGGACCGAAAAAGTATCCTCCCTAAATTATTATAGGGAGAAGCTCTGACGTCTCCAGCTTCATAGCAAACAGAGACCCGAAATCTAGAAGGTCAAAGTTCCAGCAAATCAGAAACCTGGGAAAACTTAGAGAAAATAGATGTCTTAACTCAAAAAGAAGATAACCCAGTGAAATATGTGTCAGACCAAAGATCAAGAAGAGACGCTAAAAAATAAAGGAGAAGATAATCCATTGTCTACACTAGATAGGTCAACTATAGAGGCGACCGAAAAATAGTCATCCACATAAATTGACAGTCCCATTCAGTTTGTCATGCCTTTACAATTCACTATAGGGAACCCTGATTCATAGGTAGTATTCATTGAATATCTCACACCCATTCCTATAGAGGAGATACCTCCTTCCAATTTATTTTTCAGCAAGAAAAGGAAAGTTGTGGTGAAAAGAGAAACAAACCAAAGGGCGGGTTCAACAGTCAAATGAATAAGAGTACTAATTGATGGAGAATCCTTAGAAGAGGCAGAATTCACTGAAGAAGTAGTAGTGTCATTGGGGGCTTATGCAACAACCAACCAGTTTTCGGTTGGAACTTTAAAGGAGTGGTTGAAGAAAAAAGACCTGCTAATAAATCAATTACAAAACCAAATAAATACTATAGAAGAGAATCTCCGAAGCGAAATCAAAAAAGGTCTTGAATAGGAAAGAGTTAATGATAGACAAGAAATCCAACTGCTCAAATCTACTCTTGCTGAGCTGCTTAAGAATGTGCAAGCAAGTGAAGGACGAGTTATCCAGCAAGATAAGTTGGTAAAACAATTACAGGACAAAGTCAGTTCCACTAAAAACATGGTTGTGGATGTAGAAATGTTTCAAGCTCAAGCACTGGAAGTGCAAAAGGAACTGGAAATAGCACGACAAAATCTTTGTATCAAGGTAGAAATCATTCAAAATCACTTTCGGGTAGAAAACCAATCATTGGATAATATTTGTTTCAGAGAAAGAGAGGCTATTGCAGCTAGAACCACTTTCCAGGAAGCGGTTATATCCTCAACTAGAGAAGGAGTGTCTACAGTTCTCAGGCTATATGTTTCAGAGCAGGTCAGAGGTGACATAATATTGAAGACCCGGGAAGCCAATATAGTTGAAAGAAAAAGAACAACTAAGGAGATAAAAGAGGCTTATGAAGAGGTTTTTCACTCACTGAATAAGGAATTTGTAGGCCTTGAAAAAGATGATTCTTCTGAAATAATAGGACAAATTAACATAGTAAAACATCAATTTGATATCAAAATGAGCTTAGAAGAAGCTCAGGCTGAAATTTCACTATTAAAAAAGATCAACATAGCTCAGATAGATAAATGGATGGTGAAGCCTAATCTATAGTTACAAGCAATGACTTCAGAATATAAAAGAAGGGAAGACAGACTACCACAATTAGAAAGGAAGTGTATTTTTTTTAGGAAAAAGACGTGACATAAGCTTCCCAACTAGTAGTACAATTTGTAGGCATATGTGTCAAATGCAATGAGAAAGGAAAAGGAAGCACCTCAAAGGATCAATGAGGTAATATGTATATATCATATTAACAACTCATTATTAAAGATTATTAGGTTTAGAGCTAGGAAATAAGAAAGGAAAAAGCCTCTGCTGGATGGAAAAAGAAAAAGAAGAGAACTAGACAGAGTGTTCCAAGTTCCTCATTTTGTAACCATTTCTTTTTAGAAATAACGAAAATTCCAACCGTCTAGGGTTGAGAATATTTTGTATAAATAGATGTTCGAAAGAAGTAACAAGGGCTACTTATTGCCAGTTGTAATTGAAAAAACACTCTTCATTGAGAATTAATACAAGTGCAAACCAAAGATTCCACATTTCGTCCAGTTTGAGATATGTGTTCTTCTGTCTTTACATATTCCATTATATTTTTCTATATTTCCTTGATGAATTCTTGATCACAATTTAGTACAACATCTACTATGGTTATATAGTTCATTTAGTTATCTGGTAGCTAACATAATTTTCTCTGTGTTTGTTGTTATCAAATACAAGACCTGTGAGTTAGTTAGATTGCTACATGTTATGCTTCATTAAAGGTTACCTCATCTATTTTCTTCTTTTGTAACAGAGTAATATTCTTCTTTGATTGATTCCCTGCTTTGTCTAATAGTTTTATGTTTTTCTTTCATTACATTCAATATTTTCAAATTTAACTCAGACACGAAAAACGACCTCTGAGTTGTTATACTATTAATTAATTTTAGGAACTTTTCTCACATAACTGAAGTAGGAAAAGAAAACTTTAAAACTCTCTTTATTTTATGATGCCTGACATTATATTGTGAGCCTTAAGTATAAACTTGGGAACAACATCTTTTTGGCATCGTTGCCAAGGACGGAGAAACGAAGTTATTTTTCCTTGGGAGAACAACATTGGTAAGTTTCTTTCTTTGATAGTGAACAAAGATTGAACACATTATAAGGATAATATTTTATTTTTCACTTGGCAAATCCACAATTGATAAACTAGCATTCGGTTGAAAGAATACCAAAAAGAATCTAGACGATAAGAAAACCTCTCTTGTATCTGACCCTGAAAAACTTTTGAAATCAACGAGATACCTTAAATAGACTATTACATCATCAAGTAAGGTTTATCAACTCAAATCAAATACTAAAGTTTTATTGAAACCATTAACTTTTCAAGAAGGTCCCATCTAACTCCTTTTCGATGAAACATATTCTGATAAACTTGAATCCAAAACCCTAAAACAAGAGTTGGTTTCATTCGAGATTAAAGCTGACAAGATTCCAACCCCCTGAAACTCTGAGGAATATATATTTTACTCTGACTTGACTCATGTTGGTACACAGGGGGCAGACCCAGGGTTCACTCCAAGAGCGCACTAACAAAGCATTAGCTATTGGCCCTTTCGGCAACACCTGTGAAGCATATGCAGTCTCACCCAAAGAAGCTATGAGGGGGTTGCAGGACAAGGATGTCTACAACTAGGGGAATATCAAGTGGATCTAGTATAACAGTAATCTCAGTATTCATATATTTCTTATCAGCTAGACCTACTCTACGTAGCTATAAACCAGATCTAACACAACAAAGCAAATAACAACATAACAGTGGCATAGATCCAAATATCAATCACACACACAACACAAAATATACATGGTTCACCCTCTCTCTAGGGCTACGTCCACAGAACTATGCTTAATATTTATTAAGATAAAGCATATAGTTCTTGTCCACGCTCTTGGTTAGTAGATCTTCTTTCTCCTCTCTCTTCCTCTCCCATTTTCTACACACCCAGTTGCAGGGCTTGATCTTCGCACACAGTTGAAGATATTACAATACCAGAAGGCTCTCTCTCTCAGCACTTCTCTCTCCCAACACTAGAAATAGATCAACACAATATCATACCAACACTCAATGAACAACCCGACCTAGGTCCTCTTGACCTTTATTTATACATTACAATACCTCACCGACAGCCTTACGCTGAAACCTAGGTGCCAAAACCCTAAATACTAAAACCTTAGGTGTCTAAAACCCTAGGTTAACTTGACCCTGTTTTTTCGAGCTTCGCCAGCCTTTCTTTGCTTCCTTCACACGTGGTGATCCAAAGTATTGAACAATGGATTTTTCCACTTTTCGAGTCATCCTCGATCCATCTTCCTTGCTGATATGTTATCCTCGATCTCCTCATCCAAAGGCTTGCTTTTCCGCACTTTGCTCCATCTTTTCTTCTCTTTTGCTTATTTCGGCCCAGTGGCAGTCATTGTGTATCCCACGAAGCTCACTTTTTACCTTTCCTTTGTTGTTCTTCGCTTCCTTCCATAACCAAGGGCCAACAGTCCCCCAACACTCACCTGTGACTCATCCCAAGGCACTTTGGATCTGGTTCCTCTGATTTTCTTCGTCGTGGACTGCACAGTGCATCCCTTGCTTTATGCTTTATGCCTCATTTCCATCCTTATGCAGACTTTATTTTTTGTGTCTGGTACCCAGTTTGAACTGCACCTAGTACTGTTGACGGGCGAAATTGACCGTCCGTCAACTGGGAGAGTAGAACCGGTCCGGGGTTGTCTAAATAACCCAAGCCGTTTGGAATGGACCACCCTAACGAGTTTAACGGCTCTGTTGGCCGCTCTAAGGTCTCCTAAGAAAACTAAAGAGAAAAAATTGATCTGAGCTAAGTGATCTACCTAAACTAATAAAACAAACTAGTTGTAACTAAATACAACTAACTAAAATAAAGGAAACTAGAAACTAATAAAACGTGAAAAGGAACTAAATACAAACTATTCTAACTACTCTATCTACAAACTACTAATTACACTTATAATAACTCAAATAAACTATCTAATTATCAATTTAATTACAGTTTATTCACAAATATACATTGCATACAATCTACAGATTTGAATAAAACCTGTGAAACTAATTTGCTTGTTGTCCCAAAACAGCGAAGGTAACTCTTTTTTGATTTTATGATTTATGAATAAGAAAGTAAACTAACTGAAATTAAACAAATTAAAATTATATCTATATTAAACTACTTAATGAAAACAGTAAACTCTAATTGACCTGGAAACGCTCCAAGTCTACCCTGTGTAAGATTGCTTCTAAGTTGTTCGGAGGAAGAAATTCACACCGTTTAGTCCTTAAGCTTCTCGCAAACGATCAGCTATGCTGCTTCTTGAAGTATGTTACAGGACAAACAAGACATAAAAGAAAATCATAACAATTTTTTGATTATAAATTCCTGCAAAAGGGAAACCTATTATGCAACAAACTTATATGTAACAATTCAATTTATGAAGAAGACAAAGCTATCATTCACAAAATGAATCAACAATTGTTATGTCTTTTATCGATTTAGAAGAAACAAGATATGGATAACAGTAAATAAATTATATCATTTTCATTTGATTTAGATAGCAAAAGTAATACTAAACCATAAACAAAAGATATACAAAACTTGAAACAAAGTGTTGATATATTGAAAAGCAAAAGCTATGACAAAACACCAATTCTGCTCCAGTTTGTATCAGAATCCCATATCCTTGTTCTCCCATAACTGAGGATGTTGGATTATTACAAAACCATAGGTTTATATAGGTTTCTCACAAGGTAAAACATCCTTGTGAATAATAGTAAACAGTTTTACACAATCTGGGAATAATCCCAAAATCTCCTAAACTAAGAAAATGAAATGCAAGTAGAAATCCTTGAGATATCCTCTAACTGCTCAACCATTCAATTGAAAATTCGAATTGACCTATAATAGACAAAATAAAATCAAGTTAGATGGATATTTTATTAAAAAAAATGGTAAAAATCTACTCCTGTAGACTAGCTACAGAATCAGCTGATTCTGTAGCTGGTCTAAATTGAGAACAGACCTGTTTTAAATTAATTAAAACTTAACAGAAATATATTAAAACAAATATTTGATTT